>WAAD01003918.1:26220-80795 GCA_013389945.1 Fregata magnificens | reverse complement strand
TGAAACTGTGACCTTAGCAAGTCATTAACAACACTTACATTGGCATTAAAGAGTCCAGCATCTCATCTGTGGTATTTACAATATCCATGGAAGCACTTGGATCCAGGGTTCAAGAGTTCCAGCCAATTTCTACAGAGAAATCTCCCTGGACAGCTGGCTGATAAATACAACTGTTCCAGTAGATGAGGAAAGGAATTTGGGAACGTGATTGGTGGTAATCAGCAATTAAATGACTTTTCCTGAGGCCTAAATCCTCACCACCTTCCCTGCTGCTTGCTCACAGAAGGAGATTTCAGCACAACAACTAAATTTAATCTAATCCCAACCCTACCAGCCTTTTTTTTTTTTAAAAAGTCCCTCTGCCGTTTCAAGTCCTTTTGTGTTGCAATGTGGCAGACAGGTCCTATGAAATCAAGAGGAGATAGACGCCAACCACATCATCATGTTTCAACTGTCATTTTGTTCTTCTAAAGCAAATCCAGAGATTCACAGGCAGATGGCAACTACTGGCAGAAAGGACTCTGGTGTAAGCGTCTTGTCCTGCTCTCTTCTCTTCGTGCTCCATCACAGTCATACTCTGCTCCAAACTCTACACCTATGCATAGCCAGATGTCTGTGTGGGCACCAAAGTCTGACTTGTGAGGACTACATTATGCTGACAAAGCACTTGATTATTTTTTAATTCCTGGATGTGGGAAGAAGGAGAAGTATGACCTCAACCACCCTTAAGGGATTTAAAAGTACTGATAACCTTTCTTGCACAAACAGCAAGAATTCCATATTGTCTGGGAAGTAACCTTTGCCGTTAATAGTTATCAAGTGTAGCAGGTGTGAAACAGGTACATTTATACCAAACTCTGTCAACTACATTAAATCACGATACAGGACTTGATAAAAACAACATCTACTGAAAGCAACATTAAAAAAAACGTTTCAAACCTTCATGCCTCTTCCCAAGTACAGCAGAGAGGATAAAATGAGTAGGTGGTGACTGGGAAGTCTCACAGTGAAACTCAAAAATTAATAGAATACAGGAGGATGGGGAGCAGGGAAGAAAAACAGTAATGCTGATAGACAGATGATGCAGGTAGTGCAGGAATTAATTCAGCTAAGAAACTGTGAATGGTTAGTTAGGAACAATCAAAGTATTTGTGCACTAATGCAAGAATCTTGAGCAACAGAACAAAAAAATAGTGTAGGCGATGAAACTGGACATTACAGAAGTAACAGAAACATGATGGACTAGGTACTGGTCTCACTACTGAAGAGCCAGTTCCATCCAGGAACCACTGAAAGTCAGTGTGATGAAGCAGCTCTGTATTTCAGCAATCTGATAAACTGAGGATAAAAAGGAAGAGATAACAGGGACTAAGCTAGACTAGGAAAAAAAGAAAACTAGTACTTATGTCTAAGAAATAGTGAGAATTAGCTACCTTATTAGTCTGATGTCAGGCCTATGAAAAGCTTCAGGACAAATATCCAAGAAAAAAATACCTTACATCACAGAAAAAAGTGGGATAAAATGCAAAGTAAATTTATCAAAGAATATCACATCAAACTGATATGTAAACAATTAATGAATTAATTATAATGCACATGGATTTAGCATAGCATTAACTATGCCATAACCATATTAAAGGGGGAAAAGACTAGGATTAGAAGAATGGTAAGATATCTAAGAAACTTCCAAAAGTAGATGGCAGGTAATACACAACAGAGAAGTACTAGCATATAAAAAGAAAAGGTAAAATAAGAGTGTGCTTGTGTGCACATGTACATATTTATAGCACAAATTTTGGTACTAAACAGTGCCAAAACGGGTGCTGTCACAAGGTTGTAAAACATCATTAATAAGGAGAAAGAGCAGAAGGCACAGCTGGATTGCTTTGAGCATTGGACTAATGCAAGTGGAATGAAATTTAACAGTATAAAGTGCAAAATTATGCATTTTGAGGCTAGGATAAGAGCATCTGCTGTAAATTCGGAGTTAAAACCTGGAAATGACAGAAGAAGGAAATAATGTCTAGGCCTCCTCATTGTAAAAAAGCAGGTACAATCCGTACCAGGTGATATAGTTACAGTAAAAACAGGGCCACAGAAATGCCTCAGCACAAAGCTTCTCCTCCTAGACCACTCCATGCAGCTCCAATCACACCCCTTCCTGGAAGTTTAACTCAAAATTGTGCTGCATGCACATAGGGGTTACTATAATGATTAGGGGGACAGAGAACTTAAGCTAGGGAAGCAAACTAGAAATGCCTGGCTTATATGGACTCCCTGCCCCACCTGGAAAAAAATAGAGATCTCTATAAATGCACAAGAAAAAGTTTACATTAAGGGTCAATATTGGTACTAAAATCAATGGGCATAAATAAAACGTGAACATACTTACACAAGACATTAAGAAACATATTGCTGTATTAATCAATCTTCCAATAGTGGAGACAAGAGTGGAGGCAAACCAATTTAACTTGTTCTAAGTCAGGGTTTGATGAGTGTCTAATAAGCAGTTGCATAAATGCTCACAAGACTTAGTTCAATACAAATGGCCCCCTTCAATCCTTCACTCCTACGATAATTGATTTGCAAACATATTGGGACATACAGATGTTGAATTCCACCTCCAACTTTCAAGAATTCAAGGCACATCCCAAAAGAACTGCAGATCACTTTTGCCAACTTTTAAATTACAGAAGCCATACCTTGTATTTAAAAAAAGAATTAATTGAAATAAATTATTTTTTGTTAAATATGAAAATAGCAGCATTGAATACCAACATCTGCAACACTATACCATATAGAAAATCCACAGTTAATACGACATGCACAAACAATGATGTGCGCAGTTAGACTGAAGGGAAGAAATAATTCTACTACTAGTAAAGCAGATCACTCAAGCTAGACATACTGGGGCAGAAATTACCAGCAACTGATATTAAAGGTCTGTCAAAAATCTGTTTTTGAGTAGCGAGAGTAGCCTGAGTGGAACAGAAAGTCTTCCACCTCAACAGTTCAACAAAAAGTTAACTAGAGAAACCACATTTGTAGACATCAAGACACGATTCCACAGCATGACTTTTTTCCATTTTGAATTAATGCTGCAGTCTACCTAGTGTAACGCAGGCATTGCTTCAAGAAAATAATTTTCAAGATAGATCAACATGGGTAGAAGTAAATTTTTAACATTCAGAGTCCCAAAGTGCCTTTTTTTTTTTTTTTACATAAAGATTTATGGATGAACGAGGTGTCTAAAGAGCAAAGGTCAAAATTATCAATGCACTGTTCCGAACATACAGTACTTATTTTTTCATCTAACACTTAGTTAATTATCTCCATAGGGACAAGAAAACAAGTAAAGAGGAAAGTACATTTTGTGACCAATTGAATAAATAAATGGATGCTTTTCCAAGACTACATGAACCGCCAAATACGCATAGCTTTAAACTTAGTTCAATTTTATGCAAGAACACAGTTTGAGCTTCACTGGCTAGAGTGCTTTTGCTGAAGTCCATTTTTCACTTGACAGAATCACAAATAAGAAATGACCTTGGCATACTTATGTTCACAGGTGAGATTTTTCAAGGCAGTAGAGGGCTGAAAAATTCCAAATAAATTGTTTTCCTCATCCACAGTCTTAGGAATATAGACCTATCTCACCCAGTAGCTTGCCTCTGATCATGTCCAGTGCCGGATACTTGCGAGGAATGTAGAAAGCTCTCATACTCCATGAAGCCAACTGGGCAACAGTACTGCTAAGGGAGTCAGATATTTTGCAGACTAAATGAGAGCAATTTACTAGGATGGATGACGCCCCTTATGTCTCCTTGTTAGTGTCATTTCCAGATGTTATTCTCATTAACTCAAAATGCTTTTTTACTTCTTAGGAAGTTTCAGTAACACTCTTTAACAGCAAGTGCCACAAAAATAATTTGATCTCAACTTTTGTTTAGTTAACTTCGCAAGTCACCCAGTCCTTAAATTGTTAATAAAGAAGAGAAGAATGCCAACTACTCCCTAGTTCTTTGGAGAGATGAAAAGTAGGCCAGTATGAGATGCCGCTTGGCTGGCTTCTCCAGAATAAGGCTCTGGACCTGAAGAGCACTAAACCTTAGAGCAGACTGAAAGCAGATGTCACAGGCTAATGTCTAAGAGCATATGCTCATCTCCCACAAACACAAACCCATCTGCTCTAGGGCTGATGGTCACTTGTAAGCCTCTCTCCCTTTTCTGTTGCAGGAGCACTAGTACCCAGGCAATCCCATGGTCACAGGTATGAGCACAAACAGCAAGTCCCCACTACAGCAATCCCAGGATAAGTCCATCTTGGGGGTCTGAGCAGCCCCTGAAGTACACCCCAAACCGCATGGCAGTGGCAGCCTCCTGCTGCCTGCCCCCAGCAGCACTGTGCCGCCAAGGAAGAGCTGTGACCAGCTTTCCTTCCTCGCTGGCCCTTACTGAACCCCATTCCTCCTGCCACCTTAGCAATCGCTGCAGGACGCAGGCATCGGAGGTCAGCCACTCTTCCCTGCCCGTCGGGGGCTTTCCAGTGTATCTCAAGTCACTCCAAAGTGATGGCCCTTCAGGGAGGCAGAACATCTCACCTGTCATGTGCCTGAAGGTGTATATAGCAGTGGCTTTTGAGGACATAGGAGTTGTTGACGATGGTGACAACTATGCTGCGGTTTTGCAAATTCTGGAATAGAGGTACACACCCAGAATAAATAAAGCTGGACTCTATTTACCACTCAACTAACACTTGCCACAGGAGTCTGAACATCTAACCCAGCTCGGCTTCAGTCTCATCAGCTGTAGCATTGAGTTAGTTATCTCAAAACTAGTTTATTATTCATGGCTAGATGTGCATGATATCATTAAATCCTTGTTTTAACAGTGTTCCTATATAGAACATTTATATTCACGTGTCATATGCTATTTTAGCCTTCTCTCCTAATTAGCCTCAGTCTTTTATTAAAAAATGGAAACCATGCTTAAATATCAGTTCTGTTACTGTTCTTTCAAAATTCTTTTACGTGCCTTAAAACCTAATCAATTAGGTAGGACAAATGTAACTAAAGCACTCTAATATAATCATCAAGATTTTCAGTTCTAAGCACCTAAATGCAGATGCCTAAATATGACCCCAGTTATAATTTATGATTCCTAGATTATCTACAGTTCCAAGTTTCCCAGTACATTCAGAAGGCTTTGACAAACATACCTGGTAGCTTAAGTGTCTCAATATGGATCGATAATTTTTTATTTTTTGTCCTTTAGAGCTTTGTTTTTAAACACATGGCCACTTCAACCCACTATTTCCTTTTTTGTGCACCCTACCATTCAGTTTCCCCTTCTCATTGTTAGATCAGTATGAACAAAAAAGTAACAACCATCTTTAGCCAGTGGCTACAATATTCTCCGGTTGCCCTCCCAAATATTAAAGCAAATTTCAGAACTGTTTGAATAAATAGGTGAAATCTTATCTTCCAGAATTAAGCTTCCTAGGAGTCACCATCTATATTAAAATTCCGATTAAATACTGGCATACCAGAGTTTCTCAAAGCCCCTTCTTAATCTTGACTAAATATGTATCATGGTCATATTTTGTTACCTTATTTTTCACCTCTTTCACCAGGTTAATAAATACTGAGCAGTATGCCAAGTCCCAACCAGAGGGTCTCCAGCCCTAAAAAACCAGTAATCCTTGAAAACAGTAATTCACTGTGACTGTAAAGCGACTTGAAATCTGCAAATTGGGTTGAATCATCTCCTGGATGCTTTAAACTTCTCGTAGAAATGAATCAACTTGTTTGTCTTAAAATAACATGCCAAAGGATTTCAGGTGGCTTGCGCGCGTCCTCATTTAGCACTAAGACATATGTTTTCAGACGCCGAGTACTTCGTCGTGTTCTTGGCACGCTGTCCCAGAGAGAGGGAGGTCGTTGTTCTTCTTTGGTACGTTATTCTCAAGACTGATTATTTCTCTGAAGATTTCTGGAAGACTTCTGCAGCTGAGAATACCCTAACAATCATTTTGGGTGGTAAGCAAATAAATAGGGATGGAAAACATGATGATGTATGAGTACGTACATATGTAATTCACTATGTCTCTTGTGTAACGAGTCATCCTTTGTGAGACTGAATGATGAGGCTTATACAATTATGCTTGGAAAAAAAGTACTGGGCAAGCCACCCAGTTTTACTGTATTACCATGTTCCACCTCAAGTCTTATACTTAGAGACTTTGCAAGCACACCAGCACGTACTCTATCTTTGGTTTAAATCCTTCGGCACAGGCTGTTCTGTGACATTTCGCTCCTTTACTTCTACACCACTCTCAGCTACTTTCTTCAAGTTTGCTCCCCCCTTTTTTTGACTAGATGGCTCCGTTCTCTGGATTTCAGAATCCAGAAATTCTGAAGCCCTTTCTATCATCTCTTAAGACACACAAAGTACGGTACTTAGTGCTGATACCCACAACTGCCCCTGTGTTCCAGCAAAATGCAGGTGCCACATGTTTCTGCTGCGTGCCAAGCAGACACCAGAATAGGCATCTCCCAACCCATATTCATGAACCCTCCTGCTGACATAAAACACAGTCATTATGGCTGACGCACCCTATGAAATGAAGATATCACAGTGCACGTGTACAGCAAGTTGTATCTTATTTCCAACCAGGGTGCTTCCCCACAGGTATAAATAACAGCAATTGCAGTAAATTTCCTTTTCTTGGACTTAAAGAATAAGTGTTTTATTTTTCACACAAGTTCAAAGAGGCTTAAGGGACCTGCTCCTGTGTTTTTAACCATGTCTTGATCATCACAAATGGACAGTCTACAAGTACAGTGGCTTTTTTAAAAAAAAAAAAAACCTTCAAATTCAAAACTTCAAAATACTTCTTTTCAAGACTGAGAAGATATAATAGCACTCAACATTAGCAAAAAATAAAGCAAGCTTAGTGAATAAAAGAAGTCTCTGGTGTTTACCTGAAAAAAAACACCAGATAAATTTTAGCAGAGAACAGAAGATGGCAATACAATTACTTCTTTTCAGGAAGTTGCATCAGCATTCAGTAACTAACGAATAGTATCTTTAATACTTTATATATATATTTTTTTTTTTAAAATCAGCTTATTTCTATAAAGCAGGATTACAGATTCCTGTATCTGTAGTACAGAAGAAGTACTGTTACTCATGACATATCTCAAAACAATACTAGTTACCAGTATATATGGAAGTAAATGCTATTTAAATTTTTAAGCTTTTAACCCACAGTCATTTCCTCTTAATTTAAAGATACACAGTATAAAAAATTAATAACAATCTACATTTATGTTAAACCTTTGTTTCAAAGCTTCATAAATGTTTATCTGTACATTAATGTTTACTCCTAACTATTGTGAACGTCATGTAAATTGTCTAGAGAATGACCACATCAGTATAGGCTTTTCACAATACTTTTATTAAGACAAAAAGACTTCACACTGAAGTTAATATAAGTTTTGCAGTATTACATTAGCAAAGAATATAAATAATGAAATTATATATTTGCAGAACTCCTGCAAGAGCAACACACTTCTGTCTTCTTTGAAATTATCTTCAGCTCTAATCACAACCAGACATGGAAGGAGACCTGGCCACAAGTTCATATTTAAGTGTTTGGGTTTACTATCTAGAAAAAAACCCTGAAATTAAAAAAAAAAGAAGAAAAAAAATAAAAAAGAAAGACTTTATCCAAAAAGTCCGGACACATAGAAAGACTATTGTCACCCCACTCTCTTCTTAAAAGTAACAGTAACGTTAGCCAAATAGTCCTGCATCCATGTGCCAATGACTATTTAATCAAAGATAACATACTACCAGCATATTTCTCTGTTTCACATCAGTGCACAGGGTTCTGTGTTTCACTTCCATCTGCTAACTGTTTTATAGCAGTGAAGTGCAAAGTCAATGAGGTATGAGACACAAATATGACATGCTTTACAATTTTATTAGGGCTTGAACCATTACCCATCTTATACCACAAGAGACTATTTAGCATGCAGTAGGTTATTCACTGAATAATGAAACAGCTGAGACAAAAATACCTTTACTGAAACTTTGTAAACTAACTTAACCTAGGAACTGTTATTTTTGCAAGAATATTAAGTCACAGAGCTTAGGGTAAAACAAGGTACTTGATACTTCAGAACCAGCTGAAGTCTTTCTTTTAACTTTTTTTTTTTTTTTAATACTATTCTGAATAATTTCAGTTTTGGATTAAAACATCTCTGCTAACCTGTTCTGTTTAAAATGTATTTAATTGTTATGAGTGCACTCCACATTATCTATCTCAGTCTCCCTTCTCTAAATTAGGGATGTTTCCTTTAAGCAGAGGGCAGGACTTCACTCCCAGAACCACTTCCAAACCCATTCCCAAAAGCTGTAGCTGTTGTTGCAGTAGAACCCAGTAGGGTTGCATGTTCCACACCATTCTTTTCATCTCTATAATTAAGATGAAGATTTGGTATTTCAAGGTACTTTTTTTCAGATAGGATGTGTAAATGACATAGATGTTATATCAAGATGTTATAATTTTTTCCTCTCTTCTCTCCTCAGTAAGATAGATTTTAGTGTGTACATTTCCCAGAAAAAACTGTACTTTAAGGGTCAAATTGATGCTCTGACATTAAAGATATACAAACCAGTGCACAAATAACAGGTAGATGTGAAGTGGTGTTTTCCCCAAGTCATAAAGGAACATAACCTACTGAAAGACAATTTAAGGGAGGGGAGAAAGCAAAGCTGACAGACGAAGGAAAGCAACTAGTAAGTTGTTTAAAAAAAAAAAAAATTGACCTAATCAGCTAAGTAACTACAAAATCGACAGAGCTGGATAAGAACAAGCTACCTACAGCTGCCTTTATCGCTTTAGACTTTTCTTCTTCCTCATGAAATATACTGCACTGCTCTACCAGTTAAGAGTTCCTTAACTTTTAAACTCCTTTGTATTAAAGAGTCACAGTCTGTGTCTGGACCTGGCACAGTACCTCTTTTTTGGTCCTCAAGCTCTTGCCCAAATAAAACAAATGCTGTTAAAAACAGTAAGCTTAAGTAGCTGTGCATAAGAAGTCCTCTCATTTTTATATATTTCCAGTGTTTGAGCAGAAGTCCAACAAGGAGGATTAAAATCTATTATTTGCTAGCACAATATTTCAACATTTGGGACGCAGCAGTTTCCAGTTCTCTTTTCAACTGTAGAAACAATAGCACTCACTAAGAACGCATTTCATGGATGCGAGCGTTTTGCTACATTCAACATGCCATTTTGTAGCAGTCATAAAGTCCTTTTTTTCAGCCTTTATTTCCACTTTTCCTGTGTTTCTTTCATTTGCGATAGTCTAATAGCAGATCTGTGACCTAAATCCTTCAGGATTAAATGTGTATGTCAAGTTGAACATGAATCAGCCGTACACCCTTGCAGCAATGGAAGAGAACCAAGTACTAGGTGGCGTCAGCACAAATATAGCCAGCAGGCAGAGGGAAGTGGTTATAACCTTCTGTTTAGTACTTGTGAGATAACATCTGGAGTATGATGTTTTGGGCTCCACAGTACAAGACACACTAGAGCGGGTCCAGAGAAGGGTCACTACAGTGGTTTAGGGGGCTAGAGAAAATGATGCACAAGTAATGGCTGAAGGACATTGGTTTGTTTAGTCTCAAAAAATAAAAGCAGGGAGGGATGCCACTTACTGTCTTCAAGGACATAATGAGTGATTACAAAGAAGACTGAATCAGACTTCTTGGAGGTGCACAGTGAGAGGACAAGAAGCAATGGTCACACACTGCAGCAAGTGAAAAATCAAATTGTACAAAAAGGAGAACGTTTTCTCCACAGGAGCAGTTAAGACTGGTGCAGGGTACTCAGGCTATGGAATTGCCATCCTTGGACATATTCAAAAGTCAGCTAAACAAGGTCCAACATACCTAGTCTAACTCTTAAGCTGTCCTTGGTTTGAGCAGGGGGTTGGACTAGATGACCTCCAGAGATCCCTTCCAACCCAAAATTACTCTACATTTCATCCATATTTGTTGATAACACTCATTCTCTGCTAAGCTGCAGGCAGTCATCAAAAAGGGCAAATTTCCTGCCAAGCCTTTTCAGTCAATGTCATATTACAGAATTCTTTCTCTGGGATGCACTTGATAAGAAAGGATGCATATCTGTGCTCTCAAAATGAGCCTTCTGCCACTGCCTTATCTTGTTCTTTACCACCAAGCTTCTGCCATCTACACTAACAGCCATTTCCAAGCCCAGTAAGCACTCTCTTCACTGTTCAACCTGCACAGGATTCACACCAAGAGCATAAGTACTTGCTCCTCATAAATCACAGGTTTCTTTCAACGATAGGAACCTGTATGTGCTAGACTGAAAAAAGAAGGGATGGAGGACAAATTGCAAAATATGCACATGGACAGCACACCTCACATAGTTCCAGTTATTCTAAGTTACGTTTGTTTTCTCTTTTGAGCAATTGTTTTGTGCTCTCAAGGATGCTACTCTGTGTATCGGAAGGTGAGACTGAAAAAAATGAACTCGCAGACCACTTTCCTGAGTTCCGCATCCAGCTTGAAAGAAGCATAATGATTAGTGCAAAGATGGCTCCTCCGCTGGTGATGCTTCGAAGCAACATACACACAAACACAGTGTCACTTACTGATGAAAAACAAACTGTTCTGCTCCTGAACATCTCTCCATTTCAGCTATTTTGTCACATCTCCTGAAAAACAGAGAACTTAGTTGACAGGAATATCAGTATCCTTCATCTTTTCTGTTACATGTAGTGAGTTGCAGAGATAACCTGAAAAGTTTAGTTGCTCATGAAAAACAGCAGAAGGCTACATACTCTTTGCACATCTGGAGCTTGGAGCAACATCTCTGTCCTAGACTGGCAAAACCAGATGACTATCAGAAGATGGGATCTATTTAGTTAGGTGACCACTGACCATACTCAACAGGGTCAAAACCTTGAACTTCATCCTGGGTGTGCTGGTTTTGGCTGGGATAGCGTTAATTTTCTTCATAGTAGCTAGTATGAGGCTATGTTTTGGATTTGTGCTGAAAACAGTGTTGATAACACAGATATTTTAGTTACTGCTGAGCAGTGCTTACACAGAGTCAAGGCCTTTTCTGCTTCTCATCCCACCCCACCAGCAAGTGGGCTGGGGGTGCACAAGAATTTGTGTGTGCACACAAAGCCAAGACAGCTGACACAAACTGGCCAAAGCGATATTCCATACCATATGACGTCATGGTCAGCATAGAAAGCTGGGGGAAGAAGAAGGAAGGGGGGGGGACATTCAGAGTGATGGCATTTGTCTTCCCAAGTAACCGTTACATGTGCTGGAGCCCTGCTTTCCTGGAGATGGCTGAACACCTGCCTGACGATGGGAGGTAGCGAATGAATTCCTTGTTTTGCTTAGCTTGCGTGTGTGGCTTTTGCTTTACCTATTAAACTGTCTTTATCGCAACCCACGAGTTTTCTCACTTTTACTCTTCTGATTCTCTCTCCCATCCTACTGTGGGGGGAGTGAGCGAGCGGCTGTGTGGTGCTTAGTTGCTGGCTAGGGTTAAACCACAACACTGGTGCAACACTGCAAGGTGAAACAGCCATAGTATCAATTTCTTTCTACAGTTCTCAATGTGGTAATGACTATTCAGAAAGACCATCTTCATCAGGAGTTATCAGGGAAAGGCTAATCCCACTATACTCAAAGAACATTCCCCTGGGAATGCAAAGGCCTATACAGAAGCCCCCCAAATAGGAATGTATCCAAAACTTTCAGAAACACTTCAAACTCTTCAAAACCATTTAGCGCTCTGAGAAGCAAAAAGCCTTCCTGCCTCCAGGGGTGAGTGATGCAACAAAACATCTGCTATATTGACCATCACTGAGGTGGGGAACATTTGCTTCAGGTCAAGACTACATTTTTAGTTGTGCTACAGGGAGAAATCAGGAACTCTGTATTGCAACAGGCTGGAAGAACCAAATCTGCTTGGCTAGATAGTCCCACACTGCAGGACTTCTGTTATTTTGATGAGGCAAAGAGCAGACTAATTTAACTCAGGAACCGCCTGCTCAGGATTCAGGCTG
Source organism: Fregata magnificens (assembly GCA_013389945.1). NCBI lineage: Eukaryota > Metazoa > Chordata > Aves > Suliformes > Fregatidae > Fregata > Fregata magnificens. The sequence continues at coordinate 68,664 of WAAD01003918.1, read as the reverse complement.
CGCAATGGAAGGAGCTCAGGTCTGAGACAAGCAGTGTCCCCTCTCCTTGGAAATATGCCCTGAGAACACCAGTGAGCCCTTGGAGCAGCACTGTGAGACCCACCGTCAGGAATTCAGGAATCCTTGGGCTAAGCCAGGCCTGTCTCTGTCGAGTTGGTATGGGAAGCCTCCCGCTTCATGAGGATGCCTGGAGGAAGACTTTGCTGCCTCCCTGATTCTGCAGCTTGCTCTCCTGATAGATTTTGGAGACAAGGTAAAGAGGCAACGGAGAAATGTACATAAACATCCCAAGAACCAGTCTACAGTATGATCTTCTCTCTGCATAACCAGGGACCGTAGTGGCCCAGCTGTTATTCAGGTACCAGTCATATACTCAGAGACATGCTGCAGAAGGGATTCAAACACCTCGCAGACAGCTTTGAGCCCTGCGATGCTGATCTGCATTCTCCTCCTTTGTTAAGGACCTCAAACCCAGATTGACATTGTCTCACTACTTGTCTGTCTCACAGAATTGTGCTAATGGTTGGCCGGGATGGATTTTAGATATCTGAGATCAGACTTGATTTATCTGGAAAGTTATGTATATACTTATCTACTTTATTGCACCTCATTTTCTTAGCAGGTAGCTTTTATCCCTAAAGTTTATTCCAGGAATTGATGGTATTAAGTCTTGAATATTTTGACATTGATCTTGTCAAGAATAAATAACATGTTAAACACCATTACAGTCCAATGAAACTTTTCATTTAAAAAAATGCACATTTTATATTCTTTATATTCTTTATGTTTTTAGATAAAGTATTTACCTATGTTTTCCTGTCCATTTTAAGGTACTTTTCTAACTCAAAATTGTATTTCATATCTCCAGGCTATAATTTCAGGATCTTCCCATTTCTACCCAAACAAATTGTAGAGTTCAATTCATCCCATGCAAACCATCCTATCTGAAAAAGTTACAGTACTCCTCTTTACTTCACAAAGCCTGAGGCTTTCCTAATTTTTTAGTAAGCTTGATTTTTAAAACTGTATTTGTACAGTTCAAATGGAAAGAAACCAAAAGCCTTTTCTTCTGCTAACAAGGGCTCGTGTAACAGCACACTGCACTTTGTTTCCATTACTATACCAGTGTTTTGACTTTCAGCAGTCTCCATGCCAGTAAAAAGACACAATAAAGGAATTCAGACTCAATCAAGGTTTACTGTGCTCTTTTGAAACAGAAGAGCAAGGGTGTTTCTAAAGCCACAAAAGAACATTTGTAGCAAAGTTTTTACCACTGCCAAATACTATGCTAATAGTGAAGCTTTCAACAAGAGATTCACGGGCTGCCATGTTCAGAAGATGATTAAGATATGCATCAGACCTATGCAGAAGGGAATGGGAAGTAGAGGAATGGAAAAAAACAGCAACCTTTCCGCTGTACTGTAAGTCAGGCTGCTGCCTCAGAGCAGAACTCCTTACAGTCACTTCCTTTAAGAGCTGAGCAGAAGTAATCCCTTTCCAGTATTTACAATCTCACTTGAATTTAGCACAATGCTATAAATCTCACCAAAAAGCTATTCTGATGATCTTCTAAACTGTCTTCCAAAGAGCTTTTCAAAAGAAGACTTAATTCTTTAAATAAAATAAATTTCTTTAAATGACAGGATTTTTATTATGCCAAAATAACTTACACCTACACATTTACATCTACACAATGGTACATCTGACCAGAACTTGGCAAATATTTATCTTCCCCAGATATTTATCAGCATTCACTTGGGTATCCAAAACACAAATGCAACTGTCTCAGAGGCAAAATGGAGCTGATGTAGTTCTTAAAAAGCATGGTTTGTTGGTTTGTTTGTTTTTTTTTTAAAGTGTGTGTGTGTATACATATATATGGAATATTTTAATGCCTCTTTATTTAAAATGGACTTCTAGCAAAAGACAGCTCTGCTTGTTTACATGCAAGCACATAGTGTTTTGGGAAATGTATCTCGCTGAAAGGGTTAAGGCAAAACTTAGATGTAACTGTTATGTTGGTAACATGGTTTCAGTGCATTTATAGCATCCTGTAAGGAAGAGTCTCAATGTCAGCATGCCCACAGAAAGCAATACCAAACAAATACTCCCCAAAAGTCAATACTGGCAGCATTACTAAACTCCACAGGAAATTACATCTTCAAAACCCATATAGCCATGTTATGTACTTATGGATGGAACGGATTAAACAATAAGTAAACCAGATATACCATGCATAAAGCCTTTATGCTGGCTGGAATTCTGCACAGTGCTTTGCCTGCCTTCTCCAGGGCTGACCTCAGAAAATCAAATATGTTCCATAGCTATACAGCTCAGGTTTTATTCCATAAGCAAAGGCAAAGTAGCTGCATAGTTTTGTGTTCTAGTTGGTTTTATGGACCTTCACTTGGCACTTTGTCTCCCTCTGTAATGCAGTTTCCCAAGACTTGCAATTCTTCTTTTAAAAAAGAAACAGGATTTTCTGAACAGCTTACTAGCCTGTGTCACTTGCTGAAGTGCGTAACAACAATGTAGTTCTCTCACTCACGAAGTGAAATGACAGATAAAATACACACTTTTCTCAGACATAAATGGAAGAAAGAAAAGAAAAAAAGCAAATCTTCCTTGAAGATGGTATAAGACCACTTAATGGCCCACCTGAAAACCCGAGTATGAGACAGCTACAGAAAAAGGAAAGAATTCTGATCTATTTAGAAATGTCATGGACCTGGTCTTAAATTTGAAATTGGGCTTGCTCCAAGAGTCTATCCACCAAACTTTCAACAAAATGTTGCCAGCTCTGCTCATCCTATCTTCAGCCACCTTTTTTCTACGTTGAACTCTTCTGCAACAGTCAATAGGACTTCCAGACACCCCACTACCACTTTCCTTGATAGAACTAATAAAATGAATATGCAAATTAAGAGCACCTGAAAGCAGTGCTCCAATCTACTCAGCTCAAAAAATGTGGCCAAAATTGTTGATTTCCTTTATTTCTCTTTCTTCTCCTTCCTCAGAACTCCTCTCCTCTCTCCACCCCTGCTGATTTCAGTGGGAAAAGATGGAGTTCCCAGTGGCCTGCAGATATTTGGGGGTGTTGGGGAGAGGACATGTGTCCTCTTCTACAGTTCTCCTACTCTCCTTCCCTCTCAGGAGGAGGACGACACATTCAAAAGATATCAGAAAGCAAAACCTTGAGCTGTGTGTCCTCCCACAACTGTCAGAGCTCCTGCCACACACAGCCAGGCAGAGACAGAGGAAAGCCAGGCGTCAGGCACATTAGCTGCACAGGAAACATGAGCAAGCACACGCACGCCTCCAAGTAATGAGAAGCCTTTCAAAGTCCAGAAAACAATAGAATTTATTTTCCTTGCACCGAAAATTCAGAAACAGGATGGGAACAAGTTTCTCATCGCTGCACAGGCCTCCCGTGCTGCCAGTGTCACACATGATGCAGTTTTTTCAGGCAGGTGGCCACTGCAGGAGGCCTTCGCTACACCAAATGGAATTCAAAGCTTTGCTTTCAAATGTAATTCACTCCTTTTTTCCAGGGGGAAAAAAAGCACAAAAAATAGTAGTAAGGAAAATACTCTTACCATCTGACACAGCTGGTCTCAGTACAGAGAGTAAGAGGCAACTTTCACGCTAGAAAAAACTCTCTGACATTTAATATTAGGGCCATAAAAAACTCAGAAAATACCCTAAGTGTTGGGAAAACCAGCATGCAATCCACCAAGATCTTCCAATACAGGCAGAACCTGACGTAAAATAATAAAAACTCACTTATAAGCACAGAGCAGAAATAGTGAAAGCATTTCCCTTCTCTCCAGCCAATGTTGCCTCATATCACAGCCACAGTGGAAGCAAGGAGCCTTTCGACTAAACACAGCAATCAGAATCTGAACAGGCTACTAGAATTTTTCCTTCTCAGCAAAAGCAGTAGTTGATAAAACAACACAATTTCCAGCTTCCCTACAGAGTGTTAAGATGTTCTGTAGCATGATGGCTGACGAACACCATAAAGATGCAGATCTGTTCTAAAATGTCATTAATAAATACGTGTCATTGGACAATGTGACATCTGGGCGTGAGTTTCAGGTTTTCTGCATTTATGCTCAATGAGAAGTTTTGATTTTGGTGACTGTAGTGCCCTCCTTTCCTTGTTTCTCATTTTATCCCTGCTTATCATTTACACGACTGCCTCAAATTTTGTTTCTCCCTTTGAAGTTCAACTACAAAGTTAACTATAAAGTTAAAAACTGATTATGATTCTAGTACAAGATAAATACACAACTCAGAAAATAAATAACAAACTCCTATAAAGATTATAGCTACACTTCAACCTATACTGCATCCTCCAAAAAAAAAAAACCAAGTCTCAAGAATGACAGTGCCAGAAATTTGTTTCACCATCAACTCTTAAATCTTTCTACATAGCACTATATTGGGTCCACATATGTCAGACATTTAGGCTGCCATCAATAAGTGTCAGCTAATATGATTAAAAACAAGGTTATTGCAGCCTTCACTGGATACCATGGGAAGGGGACACAGAGGAAAAGGCGTCTGATCTAATCATTCACACAAAGCAGCAAAGCTGGTAGATGGATTGGTACCCCTCAAAGACAGGAAGTAATTACTTTTAAAACAAAGTTGAATTTCAACATTAATAATTTTCTTTTTTTTAAGGCACATGAAATAGAAACACAGTGGAGCTTCTTAATATTATTATGGTGAATACTCAGACACACATTATCAGCAAAAGCTTAAACAAGATTTTATCGTTTACTGTGCCTTACTTCATTCAGACAAATTTGTAATAGCCCTCTCACAGCTGCTCCTTTTCCATTTCTTTAAAACAGCTTACAGCATTACTGTTGCACAGATCTAGTATTTCTGATTAATAATATACTAAATGTATGCTCTAGGTATCTGTAAAGACCATATAATATGTGAAATGTTATAGTTGTTAAGAGTTCATGAGTTGGCTGTGCATCTAATTCTTCTACAATATCTTGGCAGTTTACTCTGGAGTCCCAAATAAAAGCCCATTTATTACTCTTATTCTGTGAGGACCTTTCTCTCTTGATGAAAAGTTCAGCATAAAATACTCTCAGAGAACATAGAATGCAAAAAAATTATTGCGGTATTGAGCAATATCATTGTTTTTATAAGCCTAATATGATACCAATTCTTGCATTTCACTGAATATGGTACATGGTGAGAATGAGGTTCTAAAAAAAGCTCTCGAAAGTCATTATGTTATATTCTGTATCCCTAATATTTTGAAGAATTCAGGTTTCAAGAGTGCCTAGATGTGGTTTTCAGCTTAAACTCTCTTGAGCCAGGCAGACTTACTTCACATAAACCTCACTACCTATGTAATGTAATCACTACCTGTGTAATGTAATCATATCCAAGACCTGCACAACTTCCATCAGATTAGCTGCTATTTGCAATTCCTGCTTCCAGGACACAAATCCTGCTGACTTTTTAAGAATACCTAAATTCTCATGCTTTGCAGAATAAACACAAGCAGCATTGCTAACCATTTGCATGCCTTTAAAACCCTCCTTCATAGAACTCCATTGCTTTACCACTGCTCTCAATCTTTTTAAGGCTGCTGTATTCAAAAGAAGACGCTCGCCTCTCACTTATATACCAGAAAGATCCTATGGTAGCCACAGTGCTCACCTGAAATCCATTGACGGGGATGGGGATGGGCCAAGGATGGGGATGCTTTTTCCTCGAGAGGGTTAAGTGGAAGAAAAGGAGCTGACATCATCTTTCATGTTACCACTATACAGGGAAGGGTATGTCACACTACTCACCCATGCTCATCTTAATAGGTAAATTTTCTCTGCTCGCAGCCTCCACAAGGTGTCTCCTAGCCTCCATCACAGCTTCCTTTTGTTTGAGGTTCATGAAGGACTCCCAGAGAGCTTTGGCAGCTGGATCACTATAAGAAAATGACAGGGTTACACTAAACATTGCTTGAATAATGGAATAAGCTTAAGACAACATTTATATTTTGAGTGCTTCTACTTAGTAACTTCTCTGAGGTAGGCAGGATACAAGCAAAAATAAAGCGAAATAAAAGCTTTATGTTTCTTAGCGGAACAGTTGCTATTGTTTTACAGAAAAAAAAATTCTAGAATTTTTTGCTACCAATTATAAAGCATTAGAATTCACATATAATAAATAAGCATGTCAGCCTCAAAGTAACCACTGCTGTTGAACCATGGGAATATCAGAAACAGTCCAAACTTCTTTAGTTACCAAAAAGCTATGGAAAGGATGGGCTCTAACTTCCCCGTGAGAGTTTAAATCCCAAAGCCAATACTTCCAACGCTGAAGGCTGTTGGTATGATTTGATGAACTACCATCACATTGGGTTTCATGGATTCTCCTTACATGAGAAGAATAATCCATAGCAGAATGTGACTGTCCTTACGGTTTCTGTATTTACAGATTTTCTTTTCATTGTTGCTGTTGCTAAGCTTAAATTAGGAATTTGTGTGGCTCATCTGCACTCAGTTCCCTGTCAGTCTTCTCTCTCCTCCAGGACACTGCATTTGTTGCTGTTGTGAATGAATTCAGTGTTTTCTCGGTAGGGGGGAGGAGAAGGGAGGAAAAACCCTCGCCTAGGGCTAAAGCCACACATTGGGATTAACTGTGTTGGGTTTTTTTAAAATCTATTTTCTTTTTTAAAGAAAAAGCTTCCCTCTGGTTTTTCCTCAGGAGACATTTAACTCCTAAATACATTTTTGTCATTTACAACATGTTTATAAACATGCCAAAACAAGCATTGTTTCACAGAAAATAAAAAACCCCACAATTCATTTGATATCCATTACAGAGCAGCTGTGCTTACACTCTGCTGCAATGGCAGGGCTGTATTTAGCAATCTGTGCTATCTCCCAAACCAGGTAAGAGGGTCGCCAAGCCCCACTCCTGTCATCCCAGGAACCCACATCCTCTCTCAAGGCCCATGTGGGTGGAAAGACTGTGGAAAGAAGGTTGAGTTACCCTTCTTCTGAACAAACCACATATGAATAGGAATAGCAAATTTCATTCTATTGCTATGCTTTAAGAAAGGAAAAATCAGATGACCTTTCCATGGCAGTGTGCCCAGGTGGCCAAGAAGGCCAACAGCATCCTGGCTTGTATTAGGAATAGCGTGACCAGCAGGAGTAGCGAAGTGATCGTTCCCCTGTACTCGGCACTGGTGAGGCCGCACCTCAAATACTGTGTTCAGTTTTGGGCCCCTCAGTACAAGAAGGACACTGAGGTGCTGGAGCGTGTCCAGAGAAGGGCAATGAGGCTGGTGAAGGGTCTAGAAAACAAGTCTTATGAGGAGTGGCTGAGAGAACTGGGGTTGTTTAGTCTGGAGAAGAGGAGGCTGAGGGGAGACCTTATTGCTCTCTACAACTACCTGAAGGGAGGTTGTAGCGAAGCGGGTGTTGGACTCTTCTCCCAAGAAACTAGCGATAGGATGAGAGGGAATGGCCTCAAGTTGCGTCAGGGGAGGTTTAGATTGGACATCAGGAAGAATTTCTTTACCGAAAGAGTGGTTAGGCATTGGAACAGGCTGCCCAGAGAGGTGGTGGAGTCGTCAACCCTGGAGGTGTTCAAAAGACGTGTAGACGTGGCACTCCAGGGCCTAGTTTAGGAGTCACGGTGGTGTTAGTTGATGGTTGGACTTGATGATCTTAGAGGTCTTTTCCAACCTTAACGATTCTATGATTTCTCTTTCACACAGTGCAACTCAACCTTCCTCCAATGACAGAGGCAAGAGGCAGCACATCCCAAAGCAGCCCGGGCATCTGCAGCTCCCTCTACTCCATCGCCAAGCATGATATGAGCACTGATGCTGCACACTCTTCATGGGCAGCAGCTCCAAGAGGACTCCTCACAAGAAAAAGCATGCTGATTTATAACGTATGATAGTGCAAGGAATAAGAAAGAGATTTTCAACGCAACCAGATACTTCAGCACAATCTCCCTTAAGTAATGGATCCTTGCGTATGCTATTTTTACAGGCTATCTACTCAATTATTATGATTCAGTCCTACCCACCCAGCATCACTTTTAAATGCAGCCTGTTGATCCTGTTCACATCACATTCACAGGGTATGTCTCACTGCCATTTACAAGTGCGCCTGAGGTTTGGATTGCAAGAGGCCACCGCTTTGCCTGATAACTAACCCCTTCCTAAACATGCAGCTCCAAATAAAAATCTACAGAGATCAGGAATCAGGCCTAAACCAGCAGGAAGCTAGTTTTAAAAATACTTTTTTTCCTATTTGAAAGAAAAGTCAAGCTTCTGTTTTCTAAGATTTTAAACTGTTCTCATTTTCCCAATTCTCTTCATCACCATGAATATGAGCAGAGAGTCTCACATAAACACAGACACCAGGAGTTAAGACTTGAAAACAAAGGAAAACAAACAACATAAGTAAGCTAAAATAAAAGCTTCCCAAATTTTGCACAGGTTTTTGTACTCTCATCTTTCTCACTCCTATACTTCATAAAGATATTTAGCAAATAATAAAGTGTGGAAAATTCATCCCAAAAGCATCTATAGGCCTCAGAACGTACGTGATAAGGTTGCACCATTTTTCTACCTATTGTCCTTGCTTGCTGCTCTCCCTTTCCACACCTCGTGTTGATCAGTCCCATCAATTTAGACTGCAAGGTCTTTGAAAGCAATGTATACTGTCCTTGCATAATCACTACTACAAGTCCCTGTTTCAGCTGATACTTCTACTTGCTACTAGTTTAAACAATAAAAACCCTCCAAAATATCAGACTAATTATTTTAAACTAAAAAAAAAAAAAAGTAAGAATGAGTCATACTAATGCACAAAAAAAAATGGTGGGGGTGGGTGGCAGGGGGAGGTTTGCTTTTTGCTTTGTAAACTCTTTCTTCCTCTTTTAGCCACTGTAGGTTTTCTTTAATCCCAAGGATCTGAGTTTGCACGATCCCTGAGGGCTGCTTTAGCACACCAAAAATAGCAAAAAGCAAAACAACTGTGGTACAGCCTAAAAGCAGATGAGAGTCAACCACACTCCTGTATGCTTGGATCTCAGTAATCCACTGAGTTTCTGTAGACATTTTTCTTCCCACTGCTTTGCAGAATACCTAGTGGTTTAGGTATCATACATAGAACAATATATAAACAGGATGAGATCAATATATATTCATAGCTCACATACATAGCCAACTGACTAGGTCAATCCACAGAAAGCAACAGTTCCCATGCTCAGCCATTTTTTTTTTAAATGTAATAGTGTAAAAAGAGCAACAAAAGTACTTGTATGTTTTCTGCTGAAAACACTTTTCCCGCTCCCCCTCTATTACACCTTCAGAGAAGGGCTTTTGCTTTGAACAACTGCCCATTCTTTAACTTCGTCAATGACAAGACAGGAATGGCTGCTGGGAATGAGTCAGTAGGACACAGTACAGGGCTCTGGTGTTGCCTCTTGCCTGATCTGAGAAGTTACCACAACATTTTCCTTTTAGAGATTTCTAACACTAGGAAACAATATTATCTTATCTTCCCCTTTTGGTGAGACATTTGTCTGCGACTGCCTTCCAGCTCTTGTCATGGTGCCCTTCCCCTCCTCTTTTTCCCATCTGCAGTTCCTGTGCTTTGGTCCAAATGCCCTAATCCGATGACACTGGTGCTGTAATCAGTGATTTGTATGGGATCCAGTACCCCAATTCAAATTTCTCCTTCCTCTGGCATTCCTTGACTTCCCAAGGATTATTTATTGATTTTACATGTTATCTAGTGAACTGCTTGCTGCACTCTGAAAGTAGTTTTCTGAAACTAAGTAGATTTTTTTTTTTAAATATTTTATGCATTACAAAACCTTTAAAGATATTGTCTGAATCATGTTGTTTTGCTGAAGAAAAAATAAATTCTTTACAGTTACACTACAATACAGATCAGGAACTCTAAACCACCCTTCAAAATAAATAGCACAACAATAGGTAAGTATTACAGCACACACTTCCGTGCATCTCTATTACAAATGTTTTGTAGGGCACGGCAAGCCTGACAAAGAGAAGAGAGCGCTAAAATTGAGGGGCTTCTGCCATTAACCAGTTTCACCGACAAGCTTAGAGTTTTGCTCACAGGCTTTGATACCGTGTCCCTTTTATTATTATGATCATAGTACCTAACCAACCAGCCATCTCAGAAAACACAATATAATAAAAACAAACGTAGCAGTTATCTGGTAGACAAATTAGAAGTTTATTAAACAAAAACATTACGTTATGTCCAGAGATAAGGCTAAAGTCTTTGAAAAGCCCAGTTGGACATAGCTATACCATTTGATATACATAAAGCAAGGTTTCTGACAGACATCTGATAACTTCAAATTTCTCCCTTCCCCTCATACATAAATGTTACATTTTTTTAATGAGCATTCTCTGTTCCAAAGCTAATTAAAATTTAACTGTATATAATTTGGACTTTAAAACAACAACAAAAAAGGTTATAAAGGAAGAGGGAGAAATCTAGACACCTAAAAGATGCAGCTTCCGTACTTCTAGTATTGGCATGCCAGTTTTCAAAGCTGAATCATGAAGACAAAGAGGGAAAGAGGACCAAATCATCAGACTCATAATCTATGCAGATCCTAAAATGAGACATCAGCTGGCAATACTGCCAGGAAACAGGTGCTGATGAGAAACAGGTCAGAAAGACTGGGATGTTCCATGCTGACCAAAGATAGCTGCAGGCAGTTCAAAGCAGCTCTGATTTGCAGCCTCCAGAGGCACTCTTTCTTTAATTAAAGATAGGAGAGATGGAAAAATAATAATAAAAATCAAGAATAAAACAAGTTAGCCGTGAACTGGCTAACTAGCTGGCTTCCCAAATTTACAATACCCAAAGGAAAGACCGCTCAATGAAATCTGCTATTCACTGGTAGCAAGATGCCAGGGTGAAAAAGCCAAAGCCTTGAACAGAAGTAAGGGTGCAGTTTGGTAAGCAGTTCTTTTGGTGATGGCATGCTAACCTCAGCAACGCTCACTGTTGGGGAACTTGTTCTCATTCCCATGGCACCCCTTTCAGCTGTGGCAACACCTTCCGTGTGGGATTATGCATTGAGTCAGATAGGAAAAAGCTGATAATTTTTAAACACAGCTCAGATCCCTGAACTAATTTGCTTGATCTAGACATTTACAGGCTGATAATCAAATGCCTAATCTTGCATCTGTTAAAATAATTGTAACTTATTCTCTTGATCTGGTCTGGTCCAGTCCTGCAAGGACTATACTGCCAAGGTTATCTGACAGAGAGAAAGTGCCCCTATCTGTGATCGTCTGTAGGCTTAGTCTCAAAGCTACTCATTTTGAACACATTTGGGGAGAACAGGGGGGGCTGGTGGCACTGGGATGTGCTATTACCAAGCTGGAAGTAGTAGTCTGGAAATAGGTGAAATCAAGCACTAGTCAATGGAGAACAACCTCTCAGAGTAGATGCAAACCTAAAGGCAAAGACAGAAACCTGGGGACACTTATTACCCTGGGGGGTCCAATGCACAACACCACAATTTCAGACTTGACTGAAATGATATGCCTCTTTCTTCACACCACCAGTACAGAAAGATATTTACTTCCCTTACTGCTCCAGGTCTTGCCTATTACTCATAAATTATTAAAATACGGTCTTCCAGGTCACTAATGCAAGAGCAAAAAGTCAAGAAGCAATAAGCCCACACTAGAAAATATGTCCACTCAATAACTAAGTGTTCCCCATTTATGATTACGTTTTCAGACCTACCAATAGGCCATTCTTAACCCCCTTAGCATTTATATTAGTTTGGCAATGTATTTCTCCCATCAGCATGTATAATTAACCGAATGAAAAGAAGTCAAACACTCTTGTCCAAGCAGCATACCATAATCACCAAAATTATCAGCCACATCTGTAGTCTCTGGCAAGCTATTGCAAATTATTTTAATATGATCTAATTTCCAGTCAAAGAGGATAAAATTGACATGTACATTATCTATTATTGGATTTTTGCCTGGACTGCTTTGCCTAACAGGACAAATTCAGGTCATCCTGTTTTCTCCTTATAAAACACTGGCATAACATACTTTTTCTTTCAGTTACACGCAACCCTTGCCATGTCCCCAGGCTTACTGAAAAACAGGTCAAGAGTCTCTTCCATAACCTTTTCAAAGGCCAGTATCTACATCCAGTTTCCTTCCCAGATCTCCTGTAGCTCAAATCAAGAAAGAAAAAGATGACTTTGTAGGGTTTTGTTTCAGTTTTAAACTGCTTGGGGTCAGGTGAAAGCACAGCCTACATCAGAAACAGCAAGTAACCAGGTGGAGGACATCATACGAGCAAGATATTAAGGAAGAATAAGCAAATGTGCTTATTTCTACACCTGGCAAAGGACACATGGTTGCAAAGAGCAACTTTCTGACACAGGCTCTGAATAAGTGACAGAAAACAACAGTGAGTGGGCTTCAAAAATTAACCAGCTGAAATGACAGCATTTCAGCGTAACAAAGTAGTCGTGTTTGTACTTTTACAGGTTAAAAAAAAAATCAGACAGAAAATTGTGATAGTCTCAACATGAGACAGATTGTGGTTATTGTATCAGCAAAACTTTCACCTTACGTCTATATAGCTTTACAGCTCAGCTGCGCCTGTATATTTTCATAAGAGGAAGGGAGGAGGGAAAAATTCAGTAAAGATTAAATTAGAGCTTCATGAATACCACAAAGCTGCCCAAAACTCAGTGACTGCTAATAAAAAAAAAAAATTAAGCGTGCTGCCAACATATCCTTTACAATAACTCACATTTGTTTAAAGAAGACACAACATCAACACAAAGTGCACAGCACTTCAGAAAACACCACCAGGATGGTTAGAAGACCACTACTACGAAGGATAAATCCATTGCTGGCAATATGTCATTCAAATACCGATAAACTGAAGAGAAGCGCAAGCCTGCAATAAGATGCAATGATCTGGCTACGAGCCTGGAGCGAGGGGCCATGTATCAAGAGACATCCTCCCTCCTCCAATTCCCCTGCTGTTTCAGAGAGAGCGGAGGCTGCGCCAAGGCTACACCAGATACACTGCGCATTCCTGGAGAAGCAGGCCAGCCCGACAACTGCGCGGGGGACAGCCAAGTCCCCGACTGGACCCCACTCCATGCGCAGCAGCCCCCACTGGAAAGAATCAACAGTGACATGTGGAACAGCCTCCCCTGAACAGCCTCTGCTCCACACCACAGGGATGCTGCGGGGAATGCCGTGGGGATGGGAAGAGCCGACCTCCACACTGCCGTGCTGCCGGGACACAGCTGGGCTCAGAGAAAGAAGCTGCTCTTCATTTCACCCTTCTGAAAGTGACCAAACAGCTCTGACACAATTTATCAAAAATTTATGTAGAAACAGCTACCAGTATTTCCAGGACTTCAGCCTCTAGCATTGCAGCGTATTTTGCGTATCCCGAGTGCGTGCACTCGACGGGCTAGCCAGCGTGTGTTCAACTGAAGATGCAGCAATATTTTCTTCAAAGAAAAACACAAAAACCCCAAAATGTTTATTTTCAGATAAATGTAAATTGCATGTCCCCAGAAGGGACTAACACTTTTTATTTCTAAGAGAGTAAAATGACAACTTTTTGAAGTTTTAAAATGGCTCTTAGCAGCAGACTGTAATAATGCTGTTTGACATTTTTATACGGTTGGCAAATCTGCTCAGCCTAATTAAATGCGCCTCATAGACAGTAGGAACTTGAACTATTTTCCAGTCCATCCTAACCTTAGAAAAAAAGCTAATGTCATCTTGGTATTGTGCTTGCAGAAAACGGCAGAAGGAGCATTTGATATTACCATCCTCCCCATAGGTTAGTAAAAATATTGCAACATGGCAACACACACAAAACCTTTTAAAAAACAAGCTCTTCGCAGCCATTCAGCTTAGAACATTATTCTCACATCCTCACTTATATGTGTGTTAAAATGCCCTCTGTCTATTGGGTTTTATGATTAGAACATGCAAATGGTACAAAAAAAAAAAAAGTCTGACAGCCAACATTAAAGAACACAAATTTGTCCCTGAATAATTTTACAGTTATTTCCCAGTTTCACTCCAATCCCTCAAGCCACTGGGTGGGTGTAATCTGCTCTAGACTCAACTGTGGCTGTGTACTTTGGCACCAAGTCAAAACAGAGAGGTTATTGTTTGATTTATATGCCAAGAGCCTCTTAGATAAAGGGCTAATGGCAGGCAGATAGCTTCAGCCTTTGCATGTGGTGTTTATACAGACCCCTCTTCCCTCTCCCTCCTTTCTGCATATACTCCAGGAAGGCTGTGTCACATCAAGATCAAGTTAATTAATTAACTCATATTAGCATAATTTGATTGATAAAACAATTGATTCAGTAAAGGTCATGGGGAGTGCTGTTAAAACACCAACTTTTCTGCCTCAACAACGCATAAGGTTTTGAGATTTGCATTTTTCTACAATGCAAACAGCAATTTTAAAGCAATAATCATGCTACAGAAATTGATGGAAGAAGCTATGAGAAATCAATCTGTCAATTAAAGTGCACTGCAAAGTTCAGAAGATATTTCAGTACTTCATGAGATATTGGAGCAAAAAAATAAATCAAGTCCTACAATAGGAAGAGTCACATAAGAGAATTTTCTATATTGTTAGTTCTGTAAACTATTGAACTTTCCCCAAAAGAAAACTAGAGGCCTTGCCTATGTGATATACTTTGCTATTTACTATGCCCAAACTAGGAGTATTTCCTAGTACATAAATGTTTATGTACTGTTAAAATACTCCTATAGAGAACATAGTCCTATATGACCAAATTATTATTTATTAGATGTTAGCAAACTTCATTATCAAATTATACAATTAGATTACTTTTCTACAAGAGACAAACAGCATAAATTTTTAATTAAAAAAAAATCTCATTCTAAAGATACAGAAAAAGATCATCAAAAATAGACTAGATTCTTAACACCCTTTTGCCACCAATTCATTTTAAAACGCTTATTTTAAACAGCAGACAGATAAAACAGAAGCTGCCAGGCATTTTAAAAGCAGTTCTGAGTTAATATTGAAGGTGTTGCAAATCAGCTAGCAAGGCTAAAGCATATGAGCAAAAAAAGGAGCTTATGATCAGCCACAAAGTTTTACAATAGATTCTCCTTTGGACTACCTGAAATACTAGAAGTAACACATTTTTATCAGGAGTTTATTGGTCAGTTCACTGTATGTTGTTCAATATAGAGGTATACATACCAAGAAAGTACAGTATTAATTGGACTAATACAGTCGACTTGTTCCTAAAAAGACATGACTTGCCGCTAGAAGTAAAAAATTCCACCATATTTTGCCTCCTCTCCTCTGTATTCACCTTAGCGTGAATTCCCCTGTGCCAGCAATACTGACCTAGCATGCAGGATCACTTTGCAAACCAAACTGGGAAGCAGAGGACTTGCTTTGCCTAGCCCACGACAGCCGGGAGGGACTGCCAGGCAGCTCCACAGGACACAGCCCAAGTTTTCCTTCGTTACTGGTTTCACATGCAGCTGACTCAACGTGGCCATAAACAAACAGGCAGATCACAGGTGTCACTCTTTGAAAGCTCCGGTTCAAAAACGAAGGGTACACTGTCTAGTCCACCAGAGCAAAGTTGGTTAAAACACAGCAATAAGAGAGGGAACAGTTATTATATGCAAGTTATTATATTCAAGCTATTATATTTAGCTTCATAAAGGCATACCTACAGATACCGACACTTCAGGGCACTGCTGTAGACCCGGTCAAGTTTACTTAAATTTTGCAATCGTTTTCAGATGCGGGATCATAAAACAGGCTGTTAATTACCATTAGGAGAAGAGAAGATAAGGTTCACCAGACATGACCAATGACTAAGACCAACAGGAATAGGAAAGTATTCTTTGAATTTGTTACTGAGCATCACGAGAGAATAAGTTTTGGTTCATCTCACAATGAAGCGCATGAAGTATGGGACAGGATTTTCACAGACATAGTAGCAAAAGTCTAAAAAATGCTGAGAATACACAAAATCATAAGCTCATTTCAGACAGACAAGAATTGTGAAAGAATTATCTCAAAACAGCTTTTAAAACAACATTGTAATTTTAAGTTGCAAAACCGCTATGTTTCATATAAACTATTGTGTTCCAATAAAACCATGTCCACTGTACTCCAAACCAGGAAGAAATATGCTCCCTGTTATCAGTGGAGCATGGGAGAACTTAAAAACAAACAATTCAGGAGGTTCTTACAAACACAACCAACACACAACTCCGAACTGTCCCCCAACCGCTCTGTTTACTTATAGCTCTTTGCTTGGGGCTGAATTCCTTTCCCCTCCTTCACAGATAATGGACAGTAAATCAGACTCTTAAAATCTGACGTATTTTTGGTCCCACAGGTGAACTGAATTACAATAAAATTTAAGAATTAATTATTAAAAGGTTGGCAAGGATTCAGTTCATGTCAGGAACTGATTAAAAAGGCGAAAAAATCCTCCCAACAAAAGTGAATGTTAACACAACGTTCTACGTTTTGCCTTTGTTTGTTTTGTTTTTTAAATAAAGAAAAGAGAAACTTAACTTTTCTGGCTTATTCATATATCTATTTTACAGATGGCCATACGTACAAAATAGAATATGTACACAAGTCTGATGACTGTGGTCAACCACTATCTGAAGCAGGTTCGTCACTTGCCAAACGCACCATCTTAAGTTTTATCAAACATTTCCTCAATCCAAGCATCATGTAAACTTGTGAGGACAAGCATCTTAACCACAGTACTGTTTCATGTTGATCTAAATATAGATGTATTTTTTTATATATATATATACACACACATATATATATGCGGTGATACACATACAAGAAGTTTTTTTGCTTCAGAAAGCCAAAAAGTTTAACATATACTTCAGCATCCATGACACAGAACAACTTTACTTGCTAATAACCACATAGATGAGAGAATGCAGCTGCGCACAGAATGATGTTATTGAAAAGTAATGCAACTCCACTCATTGCCGGTTCCAGTATCAAAGAGTAATAGTGTAAACCAATGACACCAGTGTGCATTAAACCAAAACAGAAAAATAATTCAAGATAGCTGAAAAATAATCCATGGACCCTATTTTACCATAACAAAAGTCAGCACAAATGCATGCACACACACAGACACAGAGTATCTGAAAAGACAATTAATTTATAAATCTTCGTATTCTATTCCATTTACATAGACAAGTGTGCTGATTTTGGCTGGAATAGAGTTAATATTCTTCATAGTAGCTGGTATGGGGCTATGGTTTGGATTTGTGCTGAAACTAGTGTTGATAACACAGGGACGTTTTTGTTACTGCTGAGCAGTGCTTACACAGAGTCAAGGCCTTTTCTGCTCCTCACACCACCCCACCAGCGAGCAGGCTGGGGGTGCACAAGAAGTTGGGAGGGGACACAGCTGGGACAGCTGACCCCAACTGACCCAAGGGATATTCCATACCATGAGATGTCATGCTCAGCATATAATGCTGGGGGAAGAAGAAGGAAGGGGGGGGACATTTGGAGTGATGATGTTTAGTCTTCCCAAGTAACCATTACGCGTGATGGAGCCCTGCTTTCCTGGAGATGGCTGAACACCTGCCTGCCACTGGGAAGTAGTGAATGGATTCCTTGTTTTGTTTTGCTTGCATGGCTTTTGCTTTACCTATTAAACTGCCTTTATCTCAACCCACGAGTTTTCTCACTTTTACTCTTTCGATTCTCTCCCCCATCCTACTGCAGGGGGAGTGACCAAGCGGCTGTGTGGTGCTTAGTTGCTGGCGGGGCTTAAACCATGACGACTAGTAATAGAGAACTCCTGTATCAGCTTAGTATTAGAACGGTTGCTTAGTGAAAGATTTCTTAGAAAACATTCAGAGCTTTTTTTGCAATAGAATTTACTATACATATAGATGTATATATTTGAACTAATATGGTCACATTCAATAATCCTTTAGACAGGCAGCATTTCTACAAAGTTTAATCTGATTACAGACAGCCAATACAGCATATTCCTGTGTTAAAAACAAAACCACACAGTCCAACGAATAGTTTGGGGAGCTATGGGTTCTCACCACCTTTGTGTTCTGTTTATTTTAGCTGCTCCCAAGATCGTTAATATTCACTTGAACCTGTAAACTTCAAGGTCAACCAAAGGTGAAACATAAGGAAGCTATATAATATGGAGTATTCAACTGCATTATATGCTGTGAAACATTAAGGCAGTTTCCTTAAACTACACTTTTTTTTCCTCTTAGTGATAGCAGAGATAAGAAGATAAACTCCATATTAAGCCAGAATTCTTAATTTGGAGGATTTACAGAACGACTAGTAATTCCTTTTATAGAGTAATTTTAAAATTTACTAACTGTGGTCTTCTAGAAAATGCTATGTAATCAAAACAAAGTGAGTAGAAAAAATATTCATCAAACATTCCATAGATGGAATAAAAATATACCCAAAAACTTGTAATATTGTATAAATATCTTACCACTGCCACAAGCAACATAAATCCTTTAAGTCCACATTGTTGCTGTTAACATACAGCAGGGATGTGTTATACTGCGTGTATAAGCTTGTGACCAGCAGCACTGAGAACACAGGAAAGCCTTACAGATATAAAAGGTTTCAAGATCAAGAGGGTCTGCTTGTGGACCAAACATCAAGTAAAATCTCTGCAACTCCTGGGCTAACTTACATCTCAAAGTTATCTTTCTGCAGATCACCCATGCCAACACTAACAAACCTATCTGTGCAGATAAACCAGATCATCTCTATTTGTGACATCAGCGGGAAAAAATATATATAAATTGTTGTTCCCTACACGTGCTGTGGCGTCCAAGTGCAGTACACCAAAAACTGTAAAATAAACTGAGCAAGCCGAAGAGGCTGACATTGCAGGGAGAAACTACTTAGATCAGGACTCATCTTCTCCAAACCACCTTGTGAAAAAGAGAACTAGTGCTCAATTCCATAACATCTTGTTGACTACAAATTACAAAATTATTAGAACTCTGAATTGGGTTACTGACCAGAACACCAAAGCTCCTGTTCACTTTGGAAAATTTTAATTTAAATATAACACTGTAATGAACACATACTGG
Source organism: Fregata magnificens (assembly GCA_013389945.1). Lineage (NCBI taxonomy): Eukaryota > Metazoa > Chordata > Aves > Suliformes > Fregatidae > Fregata > Fregata magnificens. The sequence continues at coordinate 49,463 of WAAD01003918.1, read as the reverse complement.
GAGTCATGTAAGCAAACAGACTTAGCTTTGCAATTTCATATGGCGGCTGATACTGTTACAAGATTATTTCTTCAGCAGCTATCAAATGTTTCGTCAGGAAGAGAGTTCCTCTAAACAAGTAGGGCTGCTCCTGCTGAACTACTGGAAGAAGCAACAGCACAAGCATGAAATGGCTGGCAAAGGACCAGGCTCTCCGGAAATAAATTTCTGAAGCCAGCTCTATTCACATTCTACAAAACAGACTGCCAGTGATGTTTCACACTATTATACGACTACTGTGCAAACTGCAATATGTTTTTTGTTGTAATGCTAATGCTAGAAGATGTTACCCTGAGGCAAGTCTCCAGGAAACAAAGGGACATTTGGGGAAGGTAAGAGGTGTAGGAAAAGGAACCCACGCAGAGCTGTTGCTGCTCACCAGGCTGAAGCATGACTGAAAGGGAAGCATTAGTCATGCAAACAGCCCTGAAACAGAAGCCTGCCTGGCAATTGCACCAACAAGAAACAGATCATCATCTTTCCCTGAAGTCCTTTTATGACAGTTACTTATCAACTTCAAGAACCTCTATAATCTTGCGTGATTATTATCCTGAAACCAAATGCCTCTGGTTGTCTTAAAATATATGAATTTCAGTCTGTCTCTTTCAAAACTTGGATTATCTCAAAAACTTTACTGAAAGTCAAGTGTACCAATAAAACAGTGATTCTATTAATCTTTTCTAAGGATTATTCTCTTTGATCTACTGCAAGTGTACTTAGCAAACACAAGGTTTGATCATTTTAACCCTTTCTGCTGACACGCTAAGCAAATGGACCTGGCAGATCACAGAGAGAGAGGAGAGCAAGCAAGATGCATCTCAGGGAGGTAGGACTGGTTTTGACACAGGCTGACTGATGTTTAGGTCTTACTAATCCTTGAAGTATTAAATTCCACTAAGCTCCATCTTGTACACAAACATGATTTTGAACATGTTCTGTGCAAAGAGAAAAGCAGATTATCAACTGGGCAAAGAGTCCTAGCTCGAAGATGTAGTCAGCACGCCTTAAAACATTTTAACTCTATCCTTCCTCTAACCCCTATCTGTTCCTTTTTTTAATTATGTTATTTAACAATACATAATACATACTGTTACCATTTTCACCCATTAACCAGCTGGTAGGGCTCCCTTCCTTCTGCAACAGCTTCACAGCAGCCATCTCTGCAGAAGAGCCTTTATCACAGGCCGCAGAACATTTAGCTATCCTAAAACTTCTCCATTACTCAAAGAGTAGTACTAAAGGAGCGCTTAAACAATTATGGTGGCACTGGGGCACTCAGTGGGTAGCTCATACTTGGACTTGCAAAAACAAGTTTCAGTTCCACATACAGGGTGGTGGTGGTCACTTCTTGCCAGATATTCAGGACTAAGCTCCTCTGCATTGACTCAGCATGGGACCAGGTCTAGAAGCACTCCTTCCTCTTCTTCTCCTGCCCAGCCCCTCAGTAATACATTCTTTGGAAGTCTTCAAAGATTGAGGTTTAACAAGGCCAAGTGCCGGGTCCTGCACTTGGGTCACAACAATCCCGTGCAACGCTACAGGCTTGGGGAAGAGTGGCTGGAGAGCTGCCCGGCGGAAAAGGACCTGGGGGTGCTGGTCGACAGCCGACTGAACATGAGCTGGCAGTGTGCCCAGGTGGCCAAGAAGGCCAACGGCATCCTGGCTTGTATTAGGAATAGCGTGACCAGCAGGAGTAGGGAAGTGATCGTGCCCCTGTACTCGGCACTGGTGAGGCCACACCTCGAGTACTGTGTTCAGTTTTGGGCCCCTCAGTACAAGAAGGACACTGAGGTGCTGGAGCGTGTCCAGAGAAGGGCAATGAGGCTGGTGAAGGGTCTAGAAAACAAGTCTTATGAGGAGCGGCTGAGAGAACTGGGGCTGTTTAGCTTGGAGAAGAGGAGGCTGAGGGGAGACCTTATCGCTCTCTACAACTACCTGAAGGGAGGTTGTAGCGAAGCGGGTGTTGGACTCTTCTCCCAAGAAACTAGCGATAGGACGAGAGGGAATGGCCTCAAGTTGTGCCAGGGGAGGTTTAGATTGGACATCAGGAAGAATTTCTTTACCGAAAGAGTGGTTAGGCATTGGAACAGGCTGCCCAGAGAGGTGGTGGAGTCGTCAACCCTGGAGGCGTTCAAAAGACGTGTAGACGTGGCACTCCAGGGCCTAGTTTAGGAGTCATGGTGGTGTTAGTTGATGGTTGGACTTGATGATCTTAGAGGTCTTTTCCAACCTTAATGATTCTATGATTCTATGATTCTCAAAGGGGCTCCTGCAGAAGGGTAAGATGCATAGCCTGTAATAGCATGTGAAGTCATTGTCAAGTAGAGAGGGTTTTTGGGGGTGGGGGGGAAGTTATTCCAGCTGTCCACCACCATACCACCATTCAAAAGCAGAAGTGGCACCTGATCTTTAGACCCCAGAGCAACAATTAAAGGCAGGCTGATCCAAACAACCAACCAAGCACACCACAGCAATTGGAGGACTGCCAGAAACAACACAACTGACCATCCAGATGAACGCTGAAGCCAGTTTGCTTCAAGACAAACAAAAGAAAAATCACTGAAGAGTGAAATGCTTTTTGTTGGAAGTAGAATTGCTTATTGCGACCTGACCCACCCTGTTTTCCAATTGGCAGATGTGGATATACAGTACTTCACAAGGTAAAGGGAAGGCTTGATGCTGAAAGGCTTCCCAGATACGCCACAGCCCTGTTGGTCACTGTAATAAAGCAGACCTTAATCATTCCAGCATTACCCCAAAATTCACTCTTGCTCCTCTAACAGTGGCCAAACTCTGCAGGGGCGAAAGAAAAAAAGTGCACACAAATAATTTCTTAAAACTTTCTAATATTCATAACCATCATTTAGTCCTGTCTGAGTTTCAACTGGCTGCCTTTTAGTCCAACAAAATGGTTCTGTAAAATGTTTCATTCCTACAAGCTGCAGGACAGCTTACGCAGAATGCCAGACCGAGTTACTGTATGAATCAAGTTAATTGAAAACTTCTGAGTAGGATTTTGTACACTACAAGGTATATCAAAACTCTTGCCAAGCAGCTCTTTAAAATGTGTATATTAAAGAGTTACTTGTCAGGGATTTTAATTTAGTTTTTGGACAAAGCAAATGAATTATGCTAAAAATAAAGTCTGATCCTTACAACATATGTATTACTTGGGAATACTACATGTAACATAATAGGTTACTTTAGAGCATTCTGTTCTGTGTTTTAAAGCTATTGCATAAGGTTATTTTAATAAAAATGATTCCAGTGAAAGAACAGTTAGTAATGAGGTGCTGACAATTGAATCTACATTCAGGGATTCCATTGGAGTGCCAAGTCCACTTTCACAGATGCACTGGTTAGTTATCCAATAGATGTCCTCGAGGCATGTAAAACCAATATATTTTGGGGTCACTTTTGGCAGCAGAGATATATGAGACAAGTGAAAACATTTACCAAGAACACATCTGAAGTGTGTTTTTCTTATTAGAGAAATGTAAGAAAATAAACCCAGATACCATGGAATGCCAGGAATTCCCTCTCCCCAATGTTTTTGATTTACAAGGCCACTTTTTGGTAGTCTCCTTTGACCTCCCTCCCTCATTTGCTGGCCTACAGCCTTGAGTTACCAATGCAACCTCTTTACTAGGCCATTTTGAGGGCTTAATATACAGGAATAGGTCTTCATCACAGAAGGAAAGACAATCCTTTCCATAAGTGACTCAGTTACCACAAAAATCATTGCTTATGAAGTATTATGGCATAGAGTAGTTAAAACATTCAAAGATACTCTATGAGTTGAGAACAAGTATTCAAGTAGAGACTTGGAGACCCAAAATAAATAGTAAAAAAATAATCTGAAGCAGGCCTTACATCTTAAAGACATGTTGTTTGAACACGCAGGGCCAGATTCTCTGCTAGCATATTGGTGAAAGCACACTTAGATCAACTTGAGGGCTTGGCCCTGCATATCTTCCTTATTCCCCCTCTCTTACTTCAAAGTAGCATATTTGTCATAGTTTCAGTGCAAACCTAGAGCCCTAGCTTCTTCAGATCTCGTGCAAACCTAATATGGCCAATTCTAGCCTTCAAAACCAAACTGACAGCTATGTAGAAAGAATAAAGCTCCAGCCTCAGGCTTTCATTTTCATAACCATTTCCATACTCTGGTTCATCTGTCATGGAGAACAAGATAAGGACTTCTGTCTACATTGCATGTATTTACCCTGTGTTCTGGATATCTTCTCACAACCCCTCCCTGATACACTTCTGCCTACCACAGAATGAGTAAGGAGAGCAGAATTTTGTCCTAATCCAAAATCTCTGGATTTTCAGTGGCTTTTTGTAGTCATTCAATATTAATGCTGCATCCTCCTCCTAAAAAGGGCTTGTATAAGAAGCGTGTTGGGTGCTGTCTAATTCCTTTTCTCCTCCAGATTCCCTCCTTACCATCAAAACCAAGTGTATCATTGATGGTATTTTCCGACCTGTGCAAAGACTGTTTGAAGCCATATTCCCCTGCCATTAATAAGACCTGCAGCATTTTCTGTCAAGGTTAATTTCCTTTTTCTAAGGGGTAACTGGAGCTTGAGCATCCACGTGCAGCATACACATTCAGTGCGTGTTCTGCGGCTGTTTCCAGTAACTGAAAATGGCTCAACATGGATTTCTTTTTCTGGTTGCTTATTTAAATAAGTAGTATAGTCGTGGAGAGATTTAGGTAAGGTCATAAAACTTTTCTCTCCCACAAAGAATGGGAATCTTTCCCAGTTGAAGGTCATTTTAGAAAATACATTCACAATCTATGGAAATTAAGTAGTACTTGGTGTAGCACAGTTGTCCAGAGCCTGCAAAAGGACCGCTTCTGGGCCGCAGTTCATCAGGGCATAAAAACTGGCTTGGTTTGGTCAATTTTCACAACCACTTTTAAAACTGTGAGCAGCTATAAAGCAGCAAAATCCATTTCAGCATCTTTGCTACACTTCAGGAAAACAAGATGCACAAAGAGAGGTGAGCATTAGAGCTAGGCATTATGAATTAGAACCCAAAGATCTGCCATCTAAATAACAGAAACCATGCTAAATATTATTTAGCCATGCTAAATAACAGAAGAGGAGGCTGAATTTTTGGATCAATTATAAAAAAATAAAATCAATAGTTGTGTAAGTATTTATCTGTATAAAAACAAAGAAGTATTTCTCTGTGCACAGATTCTGTCTACTTTCCAGAGTAAAACCATCTTTAAGCTCTGCCAGGTAACTAGCTCACTTCACATAAATTTTAGCCTGCATAAGCTTTGATTCCTGTTTCATATAAAGTTTAGAATCATGAACCATACAGTCAAAACTATAAACCAAACCTGTTGCCAACAGATAATACCATTTCCTTCCCAAACATTGATTCCCCATCAGAATAAGAAGCTGTCATTTGTTCTTCTCATCAGTCTCTTATGGCACATTTTTCTCCATTGTAAGATATACCAGGCTTACTTTATAGTATGAGAACCATAAACTAAAACACCTCTCCAGGTCACTCCGTCACACTCTGTTCTGGCACTATGGTTGAACAGCAAACGAGTAATCCTGCAGTATGTAGTAAGGCCAATGCATATCAGTGCACTTTAAAACTTCATTGCTGAGGTCATTCAGGAGGCAAATTTGAAGGCAGTTGGCCAAGCAGAGTGAGAGCTAGGCTTAGAAAAAAATCTCACAATGTCAGCCAAAGCAACAGTTACTGGGAGACTGTACTATAACACAAGAAAGATTGGAGCTCACTTTGGAGATTCATAAAGTCTATTTAAACAGACACAGTCTTCCTGCTGCTATTGAACTCTGAATACATCTGCAGGAAAACACACTGTGGCCACACCAAGAGAAAAGCAGTTTGCAAACTTACAGAGGGGAAAAAAGAAACTTGCAAAATTTGCAACAAAAGCATTAAGGCAACAAGAAAGGGAAATCGATTTTAAAAGAAATGCTGCAGATAGCCAAAAAACCACCACCCCTAAGCAACATAAATTTCTTCCCTTTCTGTCCTGACTGCAGATATCAGTAGTTACTCTTTCTGATAGTTAATCAGAAAGAGATTTGTCCTTCTTTACATCTTGCAAGGAATGTACCTGCAGAACGAAGAGCAATGCTAATGAAGAAACAGTCAGAAGATAAACTAGCTGAGGGATTGTACTCACTGAATTTACTTACAGACACTAAGCTACCTTGCTGTGCTAACCAGCTGAAGATACAAGTACTCAGAGACCTGTTGATGGCTGGACAACATCTGGGTAACACTGAAATTCACTGTGTCTTTCCACGGGCAAAGGAAAAAGTCAGAAACCTGGGACTTAATGACAGTACTCAAATACAGATCATATTGAGAATAATATAAATACAGGGAGTCCTTCTCCAGAAGAACTGAAAATATGTCTGCAAAAGATTAAGCATGAAGGGTTCTGGATTTTGCCATTTTTAACTAGCAGATTCTACAGGCAACGGCATCTTCAACCTCTTGATCCTTGCACTCCGAGGATGGCTATGTGAGTGTCACAGGGCTCAAGAAAAAAACTGAATTCTGGCTGAAAACTTTCATTAATAAGCCTGGGTAGCCCAGACAAACAGTGCAGTTAGAGGTCCTCAAAGCACAAGGAACAAAATCTTTAGCAGTCCAGCTTCCCACAACCCCCAGAAGTCCTTTTTGGGGGCTGAGGCACAGATAAGGAAGAACTGCCCAGCTGATGCTGAGAGCTTGTCAGCCCAATTAATTCTTTATCTCAAGGAAAATAAGTTTCAAGCTTCCTCTTATCTAGAAGACAACTTCTAAGACTTCTGAGGCCTGTCATAACAGGCGATTGAAAATAACGTGGCACCTATTAGGTAGGAACCTGGTCAGATGAAGAACCCTCACGTGATTCCTCCACAAGTTACTTCAACAAACCCATTACTGCAGCAAATCGGGGTTTTGCAGAGCAGCAGTGAGGTCTTCTAGCAATGCTGTATGTTACACAGCGCAGGCAAGCCAGAGGTCTTGACCTCTTCCCAGAATTTTCCACCCTCGGCACACCCCTCTCACCCCTTCCTTTTTTCCATTTCAAGGAGGTCCCGTGTTGAAAGGATCCGGGCAAATATACACATTTATTGTAAGATATAATAAATCTTATCAGCTTGTTCATCTTCTCCTGTGGCAACAGCCAATTATGTTCATTTGATTCAGGCTGGCTTGAAACTGAGCAGAAAGCATCTCCTGGAAAGCTTGTCTTGACTGACAAACCCCAGAAGCTGATGCAGCCAGGGCTGTTATTCCCAACAAGAAGATGCCTTGAGAAATTTCAAACAATAAGGAAACTCTGAATAGGCCTCAAATCAGGACTGTGCTCTGAGCCCATACGAGTAAAATAAAGTGGTGAGCAGGAAGACTGCCAGTCCAGGAATGTGGTGGCGGTGGGGGATGCTGTGTTTGGGGAATTCCTACTGCCCAATCCATGACTTATAGAAGCATCTCCTGGCTGGATTGCTGAAAAGGCAAAAGATATCAACAGAAAAACCCCATAAAGCCCAATTCACCTCCCTGAAAATGGACCTCAGTGGCACAGCATGAGTCCTAGAAGCACAGGGGTGGGCTGTAATTTCTCTTGTCCTTGGTGAAGGATAATTTCAGAGGCGGTTTTAATGCGATGTGATGTCTGCTTTTCATAAATCCTGCAGTTAAGATCTCCTTTTCTCCATAAAGTTGCTGCTCACCTTGTTCAGAAAGGCAGGTAGGAAAAGGCTGTACATGGGTGGTGGCTTTTCTTTTTTTTTTTTTTGGTTGGTTGGGGATTTTTTGTTTGGGGGGGATGTGGGGGTGTGGGGGTGTGTGTTAAGTTTCAGTTTAAAGCAATCCTCAAGAGTAGAGCTCAGCAGGGCACTCCAGCAGAGGCAGGAGGCTGGGTACCCGGAGAGCAGGAGCGCACAGCTCCCGGCAGGGGGAAGCGTCTAGCAGCGGAAAAGCTGCAAGTGCACCCCAGAAGCAGGGATAGGCAGGGAGCCCTGCACAGGCAGGGAGCCCTGGCAGCACCCCGCTGCTGCTGAACCACCAACAATATACCGGAGCAGATCCAAAAGCCTTTTACAGCATGCAGCTCTCCCTCTCCCCATATGAAAAAGGCTTGCCATCCATTGTTTTGGTTTACCCTTACTCCTCCGCAAGACTCTCAGTGGATATGAAGCAACAGAGTGTCATCTGGATTTTCTTACTGTAGTATTAACGTTTCCTCTTTAATATTAACATTCCAGAAAGGAAAATTACTCTAATTTATGCCATAAATTCCCAGATCATTCAAGAATAACACTGTCCTAAATCACCTTCTTATTACAAGCTTTTATAAACTTATGCATGCAAAGAAGTTGTGGGGTTTTTTTTAATTAATATCTACAGCTGGCATAAAGGAAATATTTAAAAAAAAAAATTGCAAATACCACAAAGATCCAAGAACCATCCCTCCAAAGCTCAGTTTGTAATTAATTCAGTGTTAAGACATCACTCTGATATCCTTCAGATGCTTGTTCCCCAGTTAAAAAAATAGAAAAAGAAAAAAAAAATCAAGAGAATAGAATCAACCATTCAAAAAAAATCTATTACCCTGCTTAAAAGGAGGCTTTAATGTCCTTTCCAGTTTTAATTCTTGCTATTCTTTTCTTTGCCATACAAGCACAAGTAATCTTTCATTTTAAATTCATCACATCATACATGTGATTGTTCAAAGAATACTGCAGTGGTGTGTTTTACAGAGATCATTGGAACTGCTGTTCCATCAGCTCACAGGAAAGGGGGCCGGGGGGATACAACTCAAAACAGTCCACTCTCCCCACTGCAACAGAGCCCTGTGTGTAGGAGTGGGAAGGACACAGTACCAAAGAAAGGACAAATGGAGATCCTGCCTTTGCTTGTCCTGACACCTTAACTCCCCACATAATCATTTGCAACATTATTTGTACCGTCCCAAAGTCCAGAACCCCTAGGATTTTCTGCCATGTGGTCTGCAAACTTGTATCCTGAGAAATGCCCTGTTTTACTGGTTTAAAAAACAAGTTCCTTGGACAAGGACTAGGAGGGGAAACAGGAACAAAAAGAAATTAGGTGACCTGTCCAAGATCACGCTGCAAGCCAACAGTAGAGCCAGGACTGGAATACAAGTCCCCTCACCTCATGGCCTTCCTCTACGCTCAGGGTTGTCCAAGTCTCACCAGTACCAGCAGAGCACCATCATCACATCATGCACAAGAGCAAAGGTGCAGCTAGAGTGAGGCTTTCTTCTCCATCCAAACTGTAACAGTTTTAGTACTTGTAAACAAAAGCACTAATCAGTCCAAAATAGGAATTAACAACCTCAGAACTAAGAAGGATTTGGAGAAGTATGCATTTTCAAGTGTCATTAACATGAGACCTTGAAATTCTACTATTACATCTTCAGGAATGTTCTAATTTTTAAACAACTCCCCTTCTCCGCACCCCAGCACACCTCTCCTTCCACCTCTCATACAAAGACCTAAGGAAAAATTTTGTCAGTGCCGTGTTTCAAACATCTGGCCTGCATATCGATGTTTTTTGCATCACACCCATCAACAAGATCACCTCATTCTGAACTTGTTATTTTTCCCCCCCAATGCAAATTCAGATGATTTAGTGGCTCCATCTGCTTTGTCAAAAGTGCCCAGACACCTCAACTATATTGCTCATTGAATTGCTTTAGGCGTAGCAGCCCAAATGTGAAGTCTGTTCCGTTACAGTTTTGCATCTTTATGGAAAAATGCTTGCTGTAAGAACCCAATGGTTCTTTTATATTGCATTAAATACATATATATTTTAAATAAAAATCTGGTCTTTTTCTGAGATTTAACACCACACTGAATTCCAAGAAGCCTGCAAACTCCAAAGATTGGAGAAAAGGAAGCAAGAGTGGAAAAACAGGCAAGAAATCTCTATTCAGCAAGTTCTTGAAATGTGCATAAACGAATTAAGTATTCAGTTTATTCAGCAAAATACAAGAGCACATCAAAAGTGTTCCTGGGTAATAAAAGAGCAGATTAAAAAAAGAGCAAACATACATATTTCTTTAGTTGCCCACAGTTCAGTATCACATAACTCTACTTCTTGTTCTCACATGCCACAGACCTGTGGCCAGGGCATCTGAACCCTGACTTGAGGCTTCAGGGAGCCACAGGGCCTCCACACACCTCAGCTCCCAGCTTGCAAGAGGTGGAAAATAGCACAAGATAAACCTCCATCAAGATAAACCCGTTACTGACAGCAGGATGCTTCCACGTGATAAAATACCGATCTTAAAAACACAAGATAGATGCTTTGAGAAATAAAGTAGCCAAAATGTTATCAAATGGACACGATGGATGGCTCACAAACATGGAAAGCTTGATGTTCATCCAAGCAGACAGCTCCTAGAAGCCACTGCACGTACACTTAAAATCAGAAGCTGAAATTGTTAGAAATTGCTCCAAAACCAGTAAGGGTTATCAAAATACAAAGACCAGCAAGAGAGCTGCAATCAATATAATTTTTTTAAATTACCTCTGCCATTAAGCTTTCACTACAATTTCCACTTCTATTATGCATTTGTTTGGAAGGACAGGGTGGCTATCATATCTTTTAATCAAAAACTAACAGTTCTGATCCAGAGTGGCTGTCCTTAGTTTTATGTCTATAAACTGTTCCATTATTTTTATATTTATCCATCGGTATATAAAACTGAATAAAATATTTTGACACAATTCTCAAAGAGCATAACTTAATTACTGGAGCAGCAATATGTCAGTGACTACAGTAGGGCAAACAATTACTCTGAAAGATTTTTGAGGCTACTAATGGTAATAAAATTAAGAACTCTAGAATAGATTTTTTTTTTTTTTTTTTTTTAAAGAAATTCCCTTCCTCAGAGAGAACCTTCAAAGTATGGTAACTTAAGCAGCATATGGCATTTACATTTTCATCTAAACCTTTAAAGAAGCCCATTATTTCCTTAGATTTGAGAAAAGAACCCTGCTTTATTTCACCACACCAGCCATAAATTATTCATTAATTCTGTTTGCTAACTCTGTAACTGAGCCCAGATGTTTCTGCTGGAGAGGCATTCCATCAGAAAAGTTAAATATAGCAAGCTGGAGCGTGTGGGGGGAGCAGACACTCTCTCTCCCCACCACAGCATGCTCAAATATTACTTGAGAGAAAATAATGAAAACATTTGAAAAATATTCTGAATATGTGAGTCTGAAATGCCGCAGTCTGATCACAAAATTTCATGTAAAAAAGCCCCCACACATTCCACTTGGGTGTAACTGAATTTACTGGTCCTGTCTCTGGGAAAGGTGCTGGCACTTTCACTCGCCAGAGTAAATGGAAAATTTACAAGCAGAGGAACACTCCTTGCCATGCATCATTTACGAATATAAATCAAGGCTTAAGTTTTCAATTACAAGAAACACTTCCGAGCCGGCTACCAACGGCAATAACTATGTTGATGAAGAACTGAGAGCATCGTACGGAACTTCTTACAGAATTGACATTGAAACTTGCTGGTGGGAACTTTAAATCCATTTCAGTGCTTCAGAAGAACTTCAACCATTTTACATTACCAAAGATGATTAACGCTGACATTTATAATCCAACACTAAGAACACAGTCCTGTTGAACAGAATGGAAGCTGTTACCTTCAGCCACCCATTCAGACACTGTTATGGTTTCTAGTACTCTTCAGCAATTGTCTTAAGCTTGTTTGGAAATGCCTATTTTAAGTTAGAAACTATTCCTAATCAGTACATAGTTGGAGAAAAAGTGAAAGAGACAGGGTTGACCATCGCACAGCCGCAGTCTTTTCAGTTTGGAGACTATTCTCAGGCACGCAACACTTCTTCAGTTGTGAACAATGATCAGAGGAGAGACTTTGAGAGGTCATCTAGTCCCTTTGCCCTGCTCCAAGGCAAGATCAATCCTATTTAAAACACTATTTTCCTAATCTGTTCTTAAAAATTCCCAGTGTAACAGATTCTGTAAGATGACTTTGCAGAGGGAGGGTATTTTGGGGAAGCTGTTACAGACTGGTATGGTAATGTTGCCACTGCCCGGGTACCAGGTATCAGCTGCAGTCATCCAACTTTACTGCACTTGCAGAGTAGCAGCTGAGCACCTTGTAGCCAAATCCTGTTGTTCTTTAGCCACCTGTGTCCATAGCAGACTTTGCAAAATATGTCAGGTCTAACTGTACTGTTAATAGAGGCACCTTCCCACTAGCTAGCAAATAGGCAAACAAACCCTGGTATATATACTATTAGCCACCTTAGAACACAATAAAACTCTGCAGGCTATTCCTGAAAATGTGACTATAGAGAAGACTGAGGTCATAACTTTAGCATGGAAAGCCATACTAGCACTAGCTTTAGTCTCCTCAATGTCAATACGTTAGGAATAACGTAGTAGTAGCACAGGTCAACAATCTTAGGGCAATAAATATTTTTTTTTTCCTAGTCCACGCCACCAGAAATTTTCTTTATTTCTGGTAGCTACTCAAAGTTAGCACAAACAACAGCTACCACAGCACATCTACCATGGGCAGTGACCTCTTCATTTTGCTGTGTAGACAGATCTTAAGGATGTCTCACTTCTACTTCAGAGATCAGCTGGAAGGCAGCCAATGAGAAGAAAACCAGAACAAATTTTAAGTTAGTCACCCCGGCAGCAACTTACAATTGAGTCCACCTATATGAGAAAATGTTTCCTCTCCAACTCCTAAGGAAGAAGAGAGTTACGCAACGTGAAACCTAGAAACTGGACCCCATTGCAGCACATGTGGGAGATGGAAGATGACAAAGGATCTGGAGGCTCTCAGAAAATGAAGACCATATGTTGGAACAGTGGAAAGTCTTCTGTGAAATCTTTGGGGGGGGGGGCAGGGGGAGAAGAGGGAGTAGAGCACAGGTGTGAAGTACCAGAAAGGAGTCAAAACAGAAGAATAGACTATATATTAGATAGCCCATCTTGGAAAAACCCTTTTCTAATACACGGAGGGAACATTACAGCAAAAGAGAAAGAACTTTTAATCTCCTTTGCACTGCATGAATTTCTAGAGCAATGCTGAGTAAAATTTTTTTTGTGGAGTGAAACCAGCACCTGGTATATTTCCTGGTTTATGCATAGTAACAAAAGCTGCAGGAAAGTTTCAGTTTGGACAACTAAATTTAGAGAGTGAAACACCAAATCTGATGCACTTTACAAGCAATGTCTTAGCTGCAAATTATACATAGCTAAGTACAATTGTTCAAAGTTTAAGTTATCCTTGTTTAAGCAAAAAACAGGCCCTCATGAAGCTGTCTGTATACCTAAATTTGTGCCTAATTATCTTTCTCCACAGGTCTTGTGTTTGAAAACAGGGAAAAAACCTTAAGTTAACAGGTACTCTAAAAAGAATTCAGCATGCAGCTCACTTTATAAAGAAGCTTATGGGAAAAGAAACACTTAAGACCTGCCTGCTTGTATGACCTGTTACTTAGGCAGAAAAAGAAATATCACATGGAACAATTTTTGGTGTTTACTTATTTCTATTACAGTAATCTACAGCAATTTAAACAACCCAAATCTAAAAAGGTCCTGAGAATCTCCCACTTTTGGGAGTCTTATCTGGCCCGCTCACTTAATGCACACATACAAACTGATCATATTCCAGCAGAATTAGGACCAGATGGGGTTTTGCTGTAAGCTTGATTATTTGTTTTTTAAAGAAAAGACTTGTTCTCTGTTCCTTTTTTTTTTTTTTTCTTTTTTCACAAAAAGGTAACAAACATATTCAACATCTTAAAGAAAGAAAAAAAAGAATGTTTACTTTGGTTGTGCTAAGCAGCCAGGTGCTATAATAGTGCAAGTTTCATCTGTAGTCTGCAGCGCCGTAAGTTCCACCATGTTAACCATCACATCAGTCTTGTGGCCAGGAAGCTTGGGAAGCACAGAAAGTATCTTCTCTGCAAGATTGTCACCATGATGACCAACTGCTCCTAGGGAAAAAGAGAACCCAAAACTGTCAGGTGCATAACTAGAAGGAAAAAAAAAAAAAAAAAAAAACCCCAACCAAATGAAAAACCCCCACCAAACCCCACAAGGAACTGAGAGCAAAATAACCACCACATGTTGTGGGAAGAAGGACGCTGGTAGTCACAACATCAAGACCACAATTAGCTTTTCAAAGATATTTTGCTACAAAAGTAAAATTAATTTCTGTAATGTCTAAAGTTAAAAGTATTGATAACATTTCAGAAAGATTCATTTAAAAGGCATAAATTAGCCTTAGCTTTACAGCTAGTAGATATTCACTGATTTTGCACTTAAATATGCAAAATATTTCTCTTTGCATAAGAAAGTTCTTAGTTAAACAAGATTTGCAATGGTCATTAAAAAAAGCAGGCAAACATTTATATATACATGCACACATGCAAACTATACTTTTCTAAACTAATAGGACTATGCTTAAAATGTCTGTATGCAGGTTGCATACGTAGCTACCCAGATAGGCTGGCATAATATTAAAATAAACAATTACCAACAACATGCCACCGTCAAGGTCATCGCTCCTACATGGACTGAGGGCAGCACAGGTGAAACCAACACGAAATGACTAAAACAACCCAAGTTACATAGTATAAAATGTCAATTTGACCATATTCCAAGAGAAACTCTGAGTTCCAGCTGGCACATTTTCTTCAATTCTCCTGGTTTCAAACACACATGCTCTTCTTTCCATTCATCAACTCTCAACACAGGCACTACAACCAGCTTATGAAATATTAAGACTGCGAGCCAAGCCAAAGCAGAAAAAACATGACACACACTACAGATGAAAAGGGTGGAGAGGGGGACCAGAAACCTTATTGCCTTTAAGTCAGGAACAAGTTGAAGGTATTTGTATTCTGCCACTTTAGCTGTGGTTCAGCTATCACCACAGGGCGGAACACCAGTGCTGAGCTTAGCAGTGTTCTGGCTTTACTCACAGGAGAAAGGGGACTTCTGAAGCCACCTTTGAGAGGCAGGAAAAAGATCTTTTAGGCTATGGTCCTACTCCACCAAAGTCTGTCCCTGTGGCTCCCTATGTGTTCTCACTTCTGAACATTTCCAAAGACAGAGGTCTGTTTCAACAGGTGAAGTCAGCGTCACATGCTCCATAAATCCAAATAAGGCCCTTACATCAAGAATATTAATGGGGTCAGATTATTAACTGCTCTTGGATAAGCAGAAGGTTGTCTCCAGCAAGTCTACAGCAGCCATGTATCCATCTTGTAAAACCACCTCATGGTTTATCAACTCTTCAGAATTGTAGTAGAAGTCAAAAAGAGAGCAAGGATGAAAAAGGAGAGGAGTTAAGTCAAACTCCATGCTGGCAATGTCTCTATCCACAGAAGGCAAGGACGGCACACGTGTCCAGCATGTGTGGTACTGCAATGTGGACACCTGGCTGCTCAGCTGGATTGAGATTACCAATTTGTTTCACCAGAGACTGTAATAGTCACAGAATGACAGCAACTTTCCTTTCTGCCATCCCCAGACAGATTTAGACCACTGAAGTACAGATGAAACGAGCTGGGTTGTCTTTGCAACTCCCTAAGCCATCTGCTCTCCAAAATCCCTACGTTCTTCTTACTAGGTCAGTCACTTGTCAGCCACACTGCAGTTATCAACACTCACAAAGTTGCAGACATGGAAAACAGATGGTAATTTTCTGAACCTCCACACCCACGTACTGGAAGTAATGTCTCTCTCTCCACACTTGCTGCACGCAAGCAACATTTAGCTAGACAAGACATTTAGCTAAACTGGAAACACCTTGAATGCCAATAAACCCACATTAATTATTAACATCCTTCCTTTCTCCTTGGCAGAGGGGCAAAGTCTCAGTGTATTTAAGTTGCTTCCACAATTAGCAAGTGCCATCTCAGTCTCCTTCCCACAACTGCTACTTCTTGGAGGCTCCCACTGGTCCGCAGGTGCTAATGGCTTTTGCTCTGCCTCATTGAATCAATCAGAAAACATCTCCAGGAGCTTTTAAAAATCCCTGTTACCCCTGACCAACTACACAAACCAACCAGGGCTGGAAAGACAATTAAACCTCATGACACTAGGACAGGCAATCACAGGGAGTCACTTTTCAATCTGACCGACTTCAGCAGGGTGCATGGGACTGGTTTCTGTCCTCTCTCCTCATCACTGTTGAGGACAGTCAACAGGCCGCTCAGCAGCTTCTCATGACCAACAGTGTTCAAGGCAGCTGGTAGCTTTAATGCTGCCAATGTGCACACAGATCAGGTGTTAAAGTGACAAGGAAAAGTTATCTGACCAATGCAAAATAGGAGTCTTCACACCAGGCTAATATCCAGCCTTGAGGATACCGGAAATCTTATGCTTACACTGTTCTAATTTTACTTTGTCTTCTCATTAAGAGTTACAAACTGCAATACGTGACATTTGATACAGGTTGTAGCTGGTACAACTGGCAAAGTCGACCAACCCATTCTTTAACAGCAGCCAGGAGCTCATTAACTACACCCCTCCCTTCCCCTAAAAAGGCACCAATGACACGCATACAAGAAAATATTTTCCTAAGCCCATTACCAGCCCTACATCATGCCATTTGTACTCCAAGTCTTATGTTCTCCTACTGGTTCTACTGTCCGGTTCAAAAACAAACCAAACAAAAAAAAAGCAGATTTAAGGGACAATTGCATATCACAGAAGCAACGTGAGAGCTTGGGCAACAGGAATACTTTAAAGTCAGTTGCTAAACACAAGGAGCTTGAATTAGAAAGCAGTTCTACAAAGGCATTGCTCACTAGCCAACAACTAATGCAGCTAATTTCTACTGGGGGCTTTTCCTTCAATCAAAGTTTAAATATAAGTTGGTGTGTGCACCAAAGCAGTATGCAAGGCATATCTTGCCCCCACTATCAAGCTTTCTTAACATCTGCTGTTTTAACTACTTTGTAGATTAGTTTAGGACTGGTGATTTTGGAAAGATACATGGACAAACCCATCCCAGTTTTCACGATGTTTCAACACTGCACACTCACCCAACGCTTTTCTGAGTAAGACCACCACTACGAAGACTTCACACTAAAGGACTCTAGTGGGACAATTCCTATGATGCAACTTTCTTAGGCAATGCATCACCTCAGTGAGAGCAGGGTTTAAAATATCACAAGGCAGAAATGCTTACACCTATTCCCTTGAAAGAAGCTGGATATTTGGAGCTCCAGTTCCAAAGCTTATCAATGTTTTGCCATATTCTTTCATCCACCATTGGCTTAAGCTGACCTCGTTAAACAGTGCTGGAAAGCAGCCCGTATGTTCCCAGGAACCATTGTGCAGCATTTTAGGCAAACTAGAGCATCCTTCTATCTTGCCAAAAGACAGATCTACGGTAGGAACATCAAAGTAGTCAGTTATCTGTCCCACTACGCTGGCTATTGAATCTAAAAACAAACAAACAAAAAAACCCACAAAAAAACCCCCAAACCAAACACCACAATGCCCCCTCCTCCAAAAAAACAAGAAAAACCTTGTAGCCCAGCAGTAGAAGCAAGGAAGCCCACAGCCAAGCACAGCAGCATCAGAGTGCTGCCATAGAAATATGAGATTCCCCATCTCTCACAGCCAGCTATTGCAACGTATGTAATGAGTAGTAAATTTGGAGACAAACACTTAAGCATCTGCTCAAGGCTTATGTAATTTCCAAGTCCCCTGCACTGACCTTGCCACCTGCAGTTTTCTTTAAATAGGCAAAACTCATTCCATTTATTTACTTATCTCTGTAAAGCCTCTGTAACAAATTTAATGTCTGAAGCATTTAAAAACCTATTATAAAAAACTGTGTGCCTATTCCACAATAGCAGAATCTTTACAAACCATGTCACAGCAGAGGCTACACTCTGACCCGCAGTACTGAGTTGACACCACTTGAATATTTTCAGCTGCCATCACTCCTCACAGCTGCAGTCTACAACCTCAAGTAACCAGAATAATTTAAGCACCAGTTGCCGCCTGTGTCAAAGCCCCAGCCTGGTTCATAAAAAGGGGACTACTGTACTCTACAAGCCTCAGTATTTATGTTTTCAAAGCCTCAGCTTATGTGGTAAGGAAGAAAAAAAACCATGGCTTTGTTTCCTTTAAAAAGACATTAGTGTCAATCCACCAATGCATCAACTTGGAAGATGCTGCCATCAAAAAGAGCATGCGTAAAGCACTCCAAATTAGAAACAACATGGACAATTACAAAGAGTTTAAAACAAAAATAATCAAAAAGAGATATTAGTCAGAACTAGACTTTACCAGAAAGGCATGGGCCTATGTTAGTCTTCACTCTCATCCTCCTCTATGAATGGGATTACGCAGTAGGACGATTAAGGCATGCCGCAACTTCCTCATCACTGTGGCTGCTCCCAGGAACTGAAAGGGAATGGTACCTACACTTCGTTGATGAGCACCTGAACTGTGCTTTTTGTATCTGTTAAAAGGCTGAAAACATTACAACCAGCACAAGGGTGTGATGCAAAGATGATGCCTGGCTGACGGTGAGGAAGACAATACAGAAAGTTAAACCTGAGTTTGCAGCCTTGGCTGTGGGCAAACATTCCTATGATTTTGACTGATACATGCAAAAGTGCTAGAGGAAGATAAAAGTGCTATTGCTGACGGCACTGAAATATCCAACTTCAACAACACTCATACAAAGGTCAAAGCTATATGTTAGCTGCACAGGCACCCCCCTGCTATTCATTCTTTTCTGCCTTTTGCTCACTATATTGCATTTCAAAATCACCTGCACATACCAGTGGGTGAGACCTCACTATTCCCTGCGATTACAACAGCTCACAGCCCGAATGCTGCAAAGCACCACGAAACTGGAAAGAGAAACGCATCAAGCTGTTCTGAACACCAATATCTGAAAGGTATCAATGAGCTTACAAATGAAAAAGGAAATCTGGGAAGCCAGAAAAACTGCTTCATAAAAGGTGGGAATGCTGGCAAGGTTGTGACTAAAACACATGGAAGCAGCATGGGGTTACAATATGGTTATCACAATGCAAATATTTAGGGGCGCAAATATTAGAGGACAAAAATAAAGAGCAATTAAGGTGCCAGAGTTAGCTCTGACTTTAACCAGTGTCACTCATCAGAGCACCACTCTAGCTGGATTTATTCTGCTTTTTAAAGCAAAGGTAGTGAACTTCAAAACAATAAGCAGGCAAACAAAAGCAGCACTACACATACATACAGATTAGGGACAGCACCAGTAACAAAGTTTTATACGA
The DNA here is from genome assembly GCA_013389945.1 of Fregata magnificens. NCBI lineage: Eukaryota > Metazoa > Chordata > Aves > Suliformes > Fregatidae > Fregata > Fregata magnificens. Next base: position 30,096 of record WAAD01003918.1, on the reverse strand, counting down.
TCAGAATTCAAGAAGTGAGCACAAAGCCTGGGATCTCGCCAGGGCATAAACACACACGTCCCACCTTCTGGGGCACTGCTTTATCCATACGATCCTACACTGCAGGGTTAGGCAGTATCCATGCCATTCCCAGTTGAAGCCATGCCACTGCAGTGAGGGCAGCAAAGGCCATAAACAGAAGACCCCTGTTCAGCCCAGCTGAATGTTATGCCACACAGGACAAAAACGAGAATTATTTATCTCAATTCAGTATTTTTCTCTCTATTCTTTGAATACAGCATGCGTAAGTAATGCTGAACACAAAAAAAGTAGATTATAAAAAGTATTCAATAGAGCTCAATCTAAATTTTAGAGTAATAGCTCAGAAGAGGTTCTTTGCTTCATGGAAGCTACAAAGCTAACCTAGTCAGTTAGATGCCTTCTGATTGTTTTTGATAGAAAAATGTGCCATTTTATATGTGACTATTTTTTTTAATAATTGTCACAACAAAGACAATACAATTTCTTTACACTGGCACCAGAGTACAGTTACCAAAATGTACTTACTACTGCTTTAGTATGTTCTTTAAAGTGGAAAGTTCTTAATGTTTATTTAAGTATCAGTATTTTCCCTTAGTTCAGTTGTTTGCAACTGCAGCACCAGAAAAGGAACCTTTGAGACATTTTGATTTTTACTATTAGAAGTCAATTGGTATTACTGAAAAGTATTTGTTATTCTAGCCTAACAACTTATTTGCTCTAGATAAGAATGGAACGGGAGCCAAAAATAAGACATCTGTTAGCGCAACTCCTTTAGATATCATCTAGAGCTACCTGAAGCTGTATTCCATCCAGGTCTTCCGAGTTCGAAAATTTGCCTCCTGATAGCCTATTCAGAGTGATTCAAAGTCACCTGGTTCAAAGCAGTAGCCTGACTTAATCAGAGAGTAGCCTAGCACCTACCCGTAATGAACTTCCAGGTTTTTGTGGAAGTGCTTGGAATATGAAAGCATTCTCATAACTTATGGATACATAACCATTTCTCATATCTGCAGCCCAGATGTTGGACAAGATTCAGGTATCAATAAGACACTTACAAATCAAATCCAAAATCTTTCATCTTTAAAGAGGAGAGATTTAAAAAGTTGTTTGAAATGAGCTGCAAATGAGACTCAAAGACTTCCACCTGCACCAAGCTGTTATTTGGGAAAAAAAAAAAAAAAATTATTTTTACACTGCTGACTGCAAATACATATCAAAGCTTGAAAAAAAATCCAGTGGCCCAGTTACCAATACCAACCCGGAAATTTGCAGATAGGAAGTTTTAGCTTTTACAAAGTGTAAGGCTGAAATTCAACAGCCTTATTCACCTGAAGGCCAAGCAATGGAGTCGGAGATAGGGGGCCAAGGGAGAGTATATAAAAGTCTGAATACACCTAAGAAAATTAAGGTTTCAGGTACAACTTAATTCTGCCATTTCCTACTTCTTGACAATTGATTTCACAACTTAAATGCTGTTCTTTTTATGTACTTTTTACTGTACAATTTCTAGCAAACCAATGAAACAAATCTCATCCTGTGGCACTAAATTCAGGTCCATATAGTGCTTTACCTCTAAAATGCACTAGATTTTTCTTCCTTCAGTTTGCACTGTACTTGATGGCAAGAGTATGGTATCATGTCCAAAGCATAGGAAGGCTTCAATGAAACTGTCAATGAATTCTGGAGACATGTGTTGGTAACAAAAGAATGGTTTGCATGAAGGGACCTTGGTTTCAGTTACAGATACTGAAGAGAATATATTCCTAAAAAAATTAATACTTTAATTTCTCTTCCTTACTCCAAGAGCTCTGATGCATCCCCTCCAAAGCTGCCCCACCACAGCCCTGATGTTTTATCTGAAAAACTTTCTCCTGCTGAAGTACAAGATCTCAGACTTCACTTCCCAGATTTAAGCTGGTACCAATTATCTCTCTTCATGCCTCCTCAACAGTCTCCCGGTCAGGCAGCTCCCTGTCATCCACAATTTCTGGTTCCTTTTCTTGTTTTTAATTCTTCCCACCACCTGAGTGCACAAATCCTTGTCCAGTTCCACTGGTTCCCATCCCAAACCGGCACTCCTCTCACAGTTTCATTTCAAGGCTCTTTCATCCAAGTCCACTCTCCTGCAGTCTTCCCAGCAATCTTTCCAACCACAGCACAGCATTAACCACCCAGATCCATAGCTGCTCTTCAGCACATTGGTGACAGCTATGAACCCTATAGCAGTGCAAGGATACACAAAGCCAAAATTAAGGGGGGAAAAAAAAGGCAGAAGAAAATTCAGAAACAGATGAGCTGCAGGTACAACATTGTGCCGAGCACTTGCTATGGCACATGTGTACCAAAATTATGACCTGAATCATTGACTACAGATAATGCAAACAGAACCAGGCCTACACACTGTCTATGTGAGCAGGTCTATCAATAATATGATGGGGTAAGCAAATACAGCCACTCCTATATCAATTATTCTCCAAGTTTACTGTTTTCTCCGAAAGATGGTTATTCCAGAAATGAGAGTGTGATACAAACTTTTTCTGGGTCACTGGCCCAGCACCTTGCTGGTGACTCATTCAATCACTCTTTGCCTTTCTGCCCTTTTGATATCACATCTTACCAGCTTAAAAGACTTTACCTTGCTTATGAAGCTTGCAGGTTGATTACAATACCAGACATTCTCCTTCTGACAGTTTCCCAGTGGACTCTCACACCACTCTCTACACTTCTCAACTTTTGCATCAACTCTGCATTAATTGGCAGTATTAAATTTACCATATGGTTCATTCTTAAGCTTATTGGCTTCCCAGAAAGTGTTTTATAAACAATTCTGTATTATTTTCACGCAAACATGTTTTCCAAGTTAACACCGCCAGCCATGTGCAATTGCTTCACTCAAAGACTAAGTATAATGCAGAGCATATAAAAGCCATATATATCTATCATAGAATCATTAAGGTTGGAAAAGACCTCTAAGATCATCAAGTCCAACCGTCAACCAACACCACCATGCCTCCTAAACCAGGCCCTGGAGTGCCACGTCTACAGCTTTTTTGAACGCCTCCAGGGTTGACGACTCCACCACCTCTCTGGGCAGCCTGTTCCAATGTTTAACCACTCTTTTGGAACAGGCTGCCCAGAGAGGTGGTGGACTCATCTACCATGGAGGCGTTCAAAAAAGGTATAGACGTGGCACTCCAGGGGCTAGTTTAGGAGGCATGGTGGTGTTGGTCGATGGTTGGACTTGATGATCTTAGAGGTCTTTTCCAACCTTAATGATTCTATGATTCTTTTGGTACAGAAATTTTTCCTGATATCCAATCTAAACCTCCCCTGGCGCAACTGCAGGCCATTTCCTTCACACCTTGGGATGCCACACAGGCACAGATAAGGTCTCTAGTTTGCAGCAAAGTGGAAGTGCCAAAAACAAACTCTTGTGTTTGCAGCAGAGCCTGCTGCTTTGCTCTTGGTTTCCATGACCCACTGGGGAGCAAGGTTGTGTGAGCAACCACCACGGCCATGGCGTTACACATGCTCCCAGGCCAGGAGGACTCCTGCAACTACCTGAAACCCTCCTGGTGGGGTGGATGCGGGCCCACGGGCACGACAGCCCCCACCGGCGGTGGATTCCTTACCAGCGAGGTCCAAGGTCCTGTCCACGAAGACGACGGAGGCCTTGTTGCTGGCCATCCTCCTCCTGTTCCTGGCCGGGGCGTAGCTTGCCAGCTCAGCGGCGACGACCCTGCTGAGGGCTCCCACGGCAAAGCTCTCCTCCCGCAGGCCCAGGGCGCTGAAGAGAGCGTCGAGGTCGCCCACCAGGGCCCGCACCGCCGCCCGCAGCCCGGCAGGCAGGGCGCC
>WAAD01003918.1:774-14174 GCA_013389945.1 Fregata magnificens | reverse complement strand
GTGACTTGAAAACAAAAAAGTTAAATGAAATCAATGAAATGTCTTAAAGGAAGAGCTGTTGTATGAGTTAAATTTTGTTTTCAGATTTTGAGAAATAATTGTATTAAGTTTGGAAAGTAGAGAGTTTTTTGTTATGGAATGTCTATGTTACATAGCATTTTTAGGGTCATTACTGTGACGGTGACATTTTTGTTGCAAATGGTAGAGTGGTAAGCACAGAGAACATTAGAAGCATTTGTCCTTGGTCCTGTTTATAGTGGATACAATTCTAATTATGCCTCTATAGTTTCAATTCCTATTGATGTTCTCAGATAAGATTTTAACATACTTCAGAATGGAGCTGCCAGTCTCTGGAGATAATTTCTCAAGATCATGGTTTAGGCATTTGTACCATCCAAGAAATCTTTTGCTACTGCTATTGCCCCATATTCCTTCTTGTCTTGATAAAGGGCTTGTTTTTCACTGAACACTTTTGAACAGTGTTAATTTTACCCCAAATTATGGAATATTATTTTTCATTACAGGGAAGTTTTCTGAGGGAAGTGGTTTGCTTGTTTGTCTTGGCAATCCTAATGTTTTTACGCTTATTAAAACCAGAGTTACTAGGGCGTCATTTCTTAATAGAATTATGACAGGTCTGCAGGTGGGTCTGTCTCATGTATATTATTGTGTTCTTAACTTTAGAATGCAGGTGATTTACTAATTTTTGAAACATCATATTCCTAAACTTTGAGTATTTCATATCCTAAACTAAGTATGCAAATCAATGTAATATAAAAAATAGCAATTCTTTCAGTTCTTTATTTGTCTGCTTTCAATAACCTGCAGTATGCTTGTGGTGTATGCAGTGGCCTCAAATTTTGTGAGACTAAAGCAAAACTCGATCTATGTTCTCAGTGGATTTGCCGGTGCTCTTTCCATGAATACGGAAAACAATGAGCAGATGATCCTAAATCTAATTAGAGTAGAAAGTTGTATGTAGAAATGGTTCTTTTCTGAAAAAACATTTTTTTCTGGGCAAATTGGACAGAAAGTTCATGGAAGGGCAGTAATCTAAAACAAACTCAACATTGCTGTTCATTTCATCTTCAGTATAACAAGTTCCTTTTATAGGATTAAATGATTTTTCCTGTAGTAGTAAACTGCTGTTTAAAAAAAAAGTAAGATTTGTTTGACAAAGTCATGCACAAATACAGCATGGCAGATCAAAAGGTTAAATGTTCTGTGTCAGTTTTGTACTGTTGTAGCACTTGAATGAAAACTAGAACTGCATGGAAGTGGTCCTGTAAACTATACACTGCCTTCTAATTATATGCTAATCTCATTATGTTTATGGGTTGATACCACCTGTGAGAATAAGCTACATTGCGCGCAAATGGTAGTGAGAGCTAGCTCTTAATGTTCCAAATGAACAATACTGTAATTCCTAAGGTAGTTAAATCAGTTCAGTAGCTGGATTTCTGAGTGCATTTTTATGAAGAAAGCTCTCAAGTATTTTAGAAAGTGAAATGTTACATACTTTCCTGTTGGTCACAAGGATAGGTGATTACTAGAAGTACATTGAAACAGACAGCCTTTCAATCATTGTAGAGAAATGCTTGTATTTTCCACTTCTGTACAGACTAAATGGAATAATTATGAAAAGAGGAAAGGATCTGTCTAAACCCTTTCTTTTTTATTATTTTGGTTTTACTCTAATCGCCAGAGTGTCATCTGTATCCCTAAATGAACTGCATTTTTCCTTTCTCTCTTGTTCTGGTTCTGTCCATTCTTGTTTCTATGAAGGTCTTTATCCTTTCAACTCAGGAAGAGTGACTGGGACTTGCTTCACAACTGTTTATTAGTTGGAGAAGTTGCTACTGAGCATAGAAAGGTACACTTTCTTCCTCCTAGGCTGATCTCTTTACTTTTACAGTGTTACCAGCTTGGAAAGCTAGAGATTCAGGATGGTGATTGAGCCTGGGTCCAGTTTGTTTCTGGATCTAGCAAACTCTTGTTTTGTGTTTTCTTCTGTTTTAAGAGTTTTCTCTGTCTAATTCAGTTCTGTTAATTTCTTTAAGTTATGGAGCGGCACCTGTGAATCTCAATATTAAGACAGGAGGACGAGCTTATGGATCTTCTGGTAAGAAAATTTGCACAGTAATGTTAGTAAAAATGCAAAAAAATGTTTGATTGTTTTGGATGAAGGAAATAATTTTCACTTCATAAACTTCTTGATAAATTTAAATCTGACTTTTTATTTCTATTTTAAGTGTGTTACAACTGTTAGAACTCTATTGGGTAGAGACAGAAGGCTCTAACTTTCTAACTTTTCTTCACAGGTGCAAAAGTTAAAGGCGTGGATCTAGATGCGCCAGGGAGTATTAATGGGGTGCCACTTTTGGAAGTAGATTTAGATTCTTTTGAAGATAAACCTTGGAGAAAGCCAGGTAATGCTCTGGTTTACGTTAACTGATATGCAGGTATTCAGTAGGTTATTTTAATAATAATTCCCGTTTTCTGCATCTAGGTGTTGTCTACCCTATAGCTAGAAGATACTGTACAACATAACTTGGAAAAAGCAGCAAAGTTCCTTCTTGCCTTTGAGCTGTGCCACAGAGTGTGTGGGTGTACCATGTTTCTTAGTATATATCCTGCACATATGTCAGCAAAAAGAGACTGTAGGACATGCCCTTTATTTTTTTTTAAATACATGTATATTCTGAAATCTCCTTGGAAATCTGTATTTCTGTGGAGATTACTGCCATTGGTCTGTGCCATAGGACAGAAGATAAAGCAGAACGGAAAATAGTTCTAGCAGGTTTGAGCACGAAGAATGCTGAAACGTAGCTGCTTGTGCTTCTTTGTGTTCATGCGTAGATGTCCATAAGCTTTGAAGAAGCAGCTGGTACCACATGGGCTTTCCATAAGTCTCCTGTGTGTATTGTCTGGTTGGCTCAAGTGATTTGGCCAGGCTTGTCTAATACCAGCATTGGTTGGGTTTTTTTAGTGGCAGTACGTCTTGCTGCTGTGTATAGTTTTTTCTAGTGTTTGTATATTGCTTTGGCAATGCAAATAGTGTCTACAACTTGGAAAAAAGAAGCCTTTGATAATATTCTGGTGTTTGAACTGTTAGCTATTTGAAAATTCTGTGCATTTGAGTTATGTCTGGTCTCTCTCTTACACTAAAAATACTTCGTGGCATCAAATGAAACTAGGAGTCAACGAAATGAGGAGTCAAATACAGAACAAGCAAAAGGGAGTGGTTCTTCACTGAACGTACAGCAAACTTGTAGATCTTACATTTATTCTATTGTAAAGATACGGGGATTATAATATCCTATGATATTCTGTAAGTATCTACTCTTGATCCCTGAGACTGGATGCTGGGCAAGATACTCTTTCTGACTAAATTTTAATGTTTTTATAGTCTTAGCCGTGAATACTCTATGTTTACTGATGTAAGACTCTATTGTACATTTCAGTAATATGTTTTTAGATCAATACCTAATCCGTTTTGATGTTATAAATAGGGGTGTATGTATGTTCAGTGAAGAAAAGAAAAGATTAACTTTGTAATGTCCTAAAAACCTATGCTTTTCTATTTAAAGGGGCTGATCTCTCTGACTATTTCAACTATGGGTTCAATGAAGATACCTGGAAAGCTTACTGTGAAAAACAAAAGAGAATACGAATGGGTCTTGAAATTTTACCAGTTACCTCAACCACAAATAAAATTACGGTAATTAGTACAACCTTTGTGGTATTCTACATGCTTTTTTCCCTGTAAAGCTGCTTGTGTGTCATAAGCTTGTTCTGCCCAGTTCAGTGTGTTTGTTAAGAGTTTGCGCCTGAATCCCCACCCCTAGCCTAGAGTGTTCCTGTGTTGCTTCACTGGCAATTTGTGTAGATAGTGTGACAGACTAGCTATAGCTAGATTGCATCTGTAGCATTATTCAGATTGTGGCCCATCACTTAAGAGTTGTATGGTATCTTAATGGGCAATGTGTTACTTAACTTAGGCTGAAGACAATGCTATGGAAGTAAGACCAAGTGCAGAGATTCTCGATGGCAGATACCATCTTTTTAAGGTGAATTTTAGTAAGCTTTTGTTGGTTGCTCTCATTTTTGTTCAGTATTGCTTCCCATGCCACCACAGACTGATAGAAGAACAACTGAAATGGACATAGCCATTATTTCAAACTCTCATCTTTACATCAGTGACTTTTCTGCTTATGTCACAAAATGCTGATTAAAAAGTGTTGCTTTGTTCGTCACCCTTCTGCAAGCATGTGAGTTAGTGGCCTGGTGAACTAACAAATGTTCCAGTGAGACGAATTTTTCTGTATATGATGGTTTATTTTTAGTTGTAGTGCATTTGTTTGTGCAGATTAAAGAATTTGTGCAGATGTGCTGGGGAAGCTTTTGTAGATTATGGCATGTTTATTTTTCCTATGGCCTTGTAGCTCTTACTGTGTTTTGTAACACTTATCCTTGGCAACTCTGAGATCTGAAAATCAATCTTCCATATTCTTCTGTTGTCCTTCTTGGATTAGATGGCAATAAATCAAGTTATATATAATAATTTTTGGTTTGGAAATGCTGATTTTCAGAGAGCAGAAAAATCTATATGACAGGATTTATCTTAAGGATTGAACATTTTTTTCAACTTCCATTTTCTCATTTACTCTTTTGTTTGATACTAAAGTTGAAATTAAAATACAAAGGTTATTTATTTTGCTTATTTTCAATATGCAGTCACTTTTGTTCTTGAACTGTCATTAAACTGACTTGGAATTGTTTGTTGCTTTCTTCTGTATATGCCTGTGACAGAAGTGTCAATTGCAGACAGGTATTTTTGTTTCTCATATGCTACTTGAGGGTGTCCAGTCATTTTGACTTTATCTTAGCAAGAACAGATCAAAAGCTCCCCGGGGCTTTTTGCCTTCCTCAATTATCATTATAATAGTGTTATGGAATGGTGGAAATGGTGGGCAATGGGAGTTACGATTTGCAGCTGACTACACTCTCAAACTTCTCTGAACTGTTGTCCTGAAGGAAGAAGGTAAGTATTCCAAACCAAAGCTTTCCCCTATTTCTAGCTCAATATTGACTCTCTGGGGGTCCAGTGATCAAACAGTATAGATAATAATTGTGTTGTAAGAGTCTGAAGTAAGAGTTTGTCATGTGTTTTACAAGGAGTTTGCATATAATTGTTAAATAATTTCATGAACTTTTTTCTCACTCTTCTGAAATACTAAATCTCATGTAATTTACATGGTATGTTTGGATTAATCTTCTGTAACTGTCAAGACTTGGTCTCCTACATTTTCCAGTTTCTCATTAATTAATAGAAGTCTTACAGATTTTTCAGATAAATACTTAAAGCAAACCTATTCAGGTTTGGTTTTTTTTTTTCATATTTCTGGATACAAAAGTTTAATTCAATTTTTAATGAATCTTAACTATTTATGTGCATTTTTGTGGGTTTGGAAAAGAGGTGCCTGTGTTTAGAAGTGAGATTCTGCAAAAGCTTAGTAGTTCACTTGCCTACAAGAAGCTGTGAGATCACAGCCTATATGATGTTATACCATGAGTGAACTAGCTAGGTAGAGTGATGTAGCTATGTGGTTGGTACAGTGGGAGTGTCTTTAAAAACTGAATCAGTGCACGTTTGTCTTTAATGGTAACCCATGTAGGCTTTTATTTCATATATAATGTGCTGCTGAAGTCAAACAATACTTGAAGTACTTGCACCAAAGGTCTTGTATAGCTTTAGTAACGTATCTCTGGAATTTTGCAGTACTTCAGAAACAGCAGTATGTTTTTGAGGTATTCAACCTGAACTAATGAAAAATCTTTTAAAGTTTGCATAACTCAGAGTATGAGGTGACTTTCTGGTATGACTCGGAAATTCAGTGGTTACTCGATCTCATGGAAATTCAGTGGTTACTCGATCTCATGGTCAGTAAGGCAGACGGAGAATTCACTCAGTTTCTTGTCTCATGGTTTGTTGTTGGGTAGCGGACTTGTTAGATACCTCTGTCATTAAGATTATGAAGATTTTTATTTTTTTAGTAAGTTTGCTTCTTTTAAAAATGAAGACATTATTTCGTTCATACAGGAAATTCTACAAGAAAATCAGTTTGGTCTGTTCATGTCCAAATCAAAAGCTGGGAAAATAAATATTAAAACTGTCTAATCTTCTGTAATAATTTGTTCTCTGCCATATTGCTTCTCATATATAGTAAACACAGTACTTAAGTAATATATCCTTATAAAATACAGAATTTTACTAACTGTGCAAAGGTGAGGGCTTTTACAAAATCTGATTAAAGTTGGACTTTCTTTTTGTGTTGGCTGTGTGCTCTGTTGACTGTTGGGGCTACTACACTTCTGAGGTTAAACTAATGATGAAACGTTATTTTGAAGGTACAGCAGGGCAGAACTGGAAATTTGGAGAAAGAGTTGGCAGTGCAGTCGACCAAAGCTGATTTCACGTCTCCTCCTTCCTTATTCAAATCAGGAATTCCAACAAACAGGTCAGTTAGACAGTTGTAACTCAAGACCAAAAAACTTTTTATACTGTTACCTCTATGTATTTGAAGTTGGGTGAGCAATTGGCTGATGGGTCGGGCTCAAAGGGTTATAGTAAACGGGGCTACATCGGGCTGGCGACCAGTCACTGGCGGGGTTCAGCAAGGATCCATCTTGGGGCCAGTGCTCTGTAATATTTTCATAAATGACTTGGACGCAGGACTCGAAGGATTACTGTCAAAGTTCGCCAATGACACAAAATTGGCAGGAGCTGTGGACACTCTCGAGGGCAGAGAGGCCCTGCAGAGAGATCTGAACAAATTAGAGAACTGGGCAATCACCAACCGTATGAAGTTTAACAAGGGCAAGTGCCAGGTTTTGCACCTGGGACGTGGCAACCCTGGATGTACATACAGACTGGGGAACGAGAGGCTGGAGAGCAGTCCTGTGGAGAAGGATCTGGGGGTTCTGGTCAACGGCAAGCTGAACATGAGCCAACAGCGTGCCCTGGCAGCCAAGAGGGTGAACCATGTCCTGGGGTGCATCAAGCACTGGATTGCTAGCTGGTCGAGGGAAGTGATTGTCCCGCTCTACTCTGCACTGGTGCGGCCTCATCTCGAGTACTGTGTGCAGTATATATGTCAAGTATATGCCACTGTATAAAAAGGATACGAAGCTACTAGAGAGTGTCCAGAGGAGGGCCACGAAGATGGTGAAGGGTTTAGAGGGGAAACCATATGAGGAGCGGCTGAAGTCACTTGGTCTGTTCAGCCTGGAGAAGAGGAGACTGAGGGGAGACCTCATTGCAGTCTACAGCTTCCTCACAAGGGGAAGAGGAGGGGCAGGTGCCAATCTCTTCTCCGTGGCGACCAGTGATAGGACCCGAGAGAATGGCAGGAAGATATGCTGGGGGAGGTTTAGGTTGGATATTAGGAAAAGGTTCTTCACCCAGAGGGTGGTGGGGCACTGGAACAGGCTCCCCAGGGAGGTAGTCATGGCGCTGAGCCTGACAATATTCAAGAAGCGTTTGGACAACGCCCTCAAACACATGGTGTGAATTTTGAGGTTGTCCTGTATGGGGTCAGGAGTTGGACTCGATGATCCTTGTGGGTCCCTTCCAACTCAGGATATTCTATGATTCTATGAAGTTCATTATTTTTGCACAAAGAAAGGAAAATTTGTTTCTGTAACAGGTAGGAATGAGGGGAAGAGTGATCCTAATCACTTCTAGCCTTTGGTCACCATTACACATGAATAGCTTCTTGGCTATTCAGGAAGGAGAAAGTAGAAGAAAAGGGGAGAAAAACCAGCAGGACCAAATAAGAAGGCAGCTATAAAAATCCAGGTGTTGATGTACGACACCATGTTTTTTGTGTAGAATTAGATTGGCCAACAAAATGTTTTTAGCTAGTGTCTTTATGGGTGTTAGCTAACACACCTTTTCAGTTAAACAAGGCAGAATCGGACAGCTATGACTTCAACAACTGGAAGGATTCCTGGAACCCAGTCTCGTTCCTGCGAGGTAGCTTTAGCTTCTCCATATTTGAATATTTTACTATACTTTCTTTGAAATGAGAGAAATTATTTCCTTACTAGGGTTTCTTCCCCTCCTTCTCCCAGCCCCAGGCTTTAATAAGTTCTGTCCTTTATATCTAAGGTACTGCTGTTTGATACCTGACACTTGGCTTAGGATGAATCCATGCTTCTGCTTTAGTTATCAAGTGATCCTGTTTAGGAGTTTGGTTCTGTGCAAATTAAAAGCCATTGTATTATAAATGATGGTAAAAGAGGTAGAGCAGGTTGTACCCTTTTGTCGTCAATGGTTAAAGATTATCATCTACTACTTGTCTTTAGCACTGCATCTGTAAGTACCTTGACTAATTCAGAGGCACTCAGGTTCAATTATTCCATCCTTTAAGAGTCAGTTCAACACCCAAATACATTTCTCCTGGGTGGAAAAAAAAATCTTGCTTGATACTCTTGCTTGCATTTTTCTTTCACTCCTAGAATATTCCTCCTGGTAGCTTACATTCTTCTCTGAGCTATCAGGTTAATACTGCTCTGTTTTTAGTATAAAAACGTTCTTTTTTTTTTTTTACATTTTTCTTTGTCTTAACAAGTAGTAAAAGTCTTCCAAACTTTGTACCAACCCTGTAATTATTTTTTTACTTTTCTTTTCTGAATCTCTTCTGATGTGTGATGTTCTTGTAACAGAGTTCTCAAAATGGAATGTACTGTTCACAGGGTAAGGATTCCAAATCTCTATCTAGTACAGGTTTTGTTACAGGATTTCAATTCTTTATGCATCTCATTGGTGGACAGAGAATCTCTAAAATACTTTTAGAAAGTAATTAATGACCAGGATATTAAGATGTAGTTAAGCTTAAAGTTGTAGAAAAAAATGCATTGTGTAACTTCTGTGATTCTGTGAAATTTGCATTTGTTTTGAGAAAGCTTAATACAATAAGGTCATACATGTGCATGGTGTAGGCTTCATAAGTAAAAATTGTTGTATGCTCTAGCTAGGATAAATCTGTCTCACCACATCTGTCTTTATACCATATTTTTCTGTGATACTTTTGTTTTCCTGCCTGAAGTTAGCCATCCCAAGTTTAAGTGACCATCTTTCTGATTTTTAAAGGTTTAAAGTTAGTATATTTGTTGTTAATCAGCGCTTTCCTGAGAAACTTAAGATGTATTTGTTTTCTCCAGGAGCTAAGTTTACCTTAGCAAAGGTTGGGGAACCCGTATGTCTTTAAGAATGAGAAGCCAATAAGTGAAGTTGGTCTGTTGTGTAGATAAAGAGGAAGCAAAATGGTACATTTCCAGTTGTATCACTTGTGCATTCTACTGGTTAGAATAGGTTGTTTTATATACATTTAGTGTAAATACTGTAATTGTAAGTTGTTACAATGGCAAAACTGACTTTTTCCATATTTAATATCTGCTCCTTTGGATACATTTGCTTAAAGTAAATTCTTGTGTAAAGAAAAAGGTATTTCTACCAAGTGGTCAGATGAGATTTTGAAAGAAAATTGTATGCTCAAAAGTCTGAGAGTAGCTCAATGAATGAATACGTCTTAACTGTATGGATTATTTATACTTCTACTTGAATGACTTCTCCAGAACACAGCTACTATTTTCTGTATATAAAAACCTGTATTACTAATGTCTTCATAACCAGGCAATGTTTTATGGGATTGGACTTTTTTTTTCTTTAATTAAAGAGTTAATTTTAGGTAGGCAGAAATTTTTTGGCAATCCAGCTCTTTGATAATTTAAAATAATTGTCTTTATGCCATGAGGCGTTTGCAATAGCTTTGTTGTGAAATTGCTGGAAGCATTTCTCATGTAGCAGTAAAACTTCTCTCAGCTTCTAGCAGTAGTTAATATATTTGGTGCAAGGGAGGGAAAAACTGATGCAACTGGGTATAGCAGCATTGGTGTGGAGATTGGTAAGGAGCTGGGCAGGAGAAGAGGAACTCAAAGAGCAGAAAAGATAGACACACAAGAAAAGAAAGACCTAGGCAATGCATCTCACCGGAAGCAGGACTGCTTCTCAGTCAAAGACAAGCACTGCCTCCAGGAAAGCCAGTTCAGGTATCAGAAAGTGGCAGGAACAAAATCAACCGGATTAAAGTAAGGGGAAAAAGAAAATCAGGGCATGATCCTAATTTAACATTTTAATTCCCCATTTACTACTGAGGGCTGCAACATTGCTTCGTGGATGATATCACACATAAATATTGCAGCACATATTTCTCTTTAATGGAAAGTCTAAGGACAGATAGTGGGGTTTGCTTTTTTTCATTTGTTTGTAAACAAATGTTAAAATAATTTCGTGCCTACCGTTTTTACCTTTTTAGTTTGAGTACAGTAGATGTTTCGTATGATTGCAGTTGAAATTCTCAAAAAAAAATCTCTTGAGGTCTAGCAAGAATATTACTCATTACCAATATGCAGGTTGTAGTTTACAAAAAAGAAACAGAATTATTGCTCACCAGCAAATAAAAGTTACTACTTCACTAGAATTGCATCCTAAATTTTGAATTCAAAGAAAAAGTCAGTGCTTGTTCATACAACATGAATGTGAGAAATTCTGCTTGAATTGTAAACAATGACTGTCTTAATCATAGCTGAGGTATTAGTTGTTTAGAAATGACACCTGAACCTCTTGTCTTGATTCTGTGATATTTAGGGCTGTTGAATAGCATAAAATGTTGTATAACCCTGAAGGAGGAGTTAGAACATAATGGAAGTGGTTTAGTAAATGCACATCATATACAAACAATATGGTATAAAATAGAATGTTCTCTAGACATAGTTAATTAAAGATTCATTGCGTGCATAATCACAATTAAGGTAAGAGCCTGAAGGAATCTCTTTGGAGTATAGTGCTTTCTAGAACATGAAGAAGATTTGACATATTTCAAACCTGTCCTAAGCAGCCCGGTCATAGAGATATCTTACTGTTTTTTAGACCAGTGCTTTTCCTTATGTCATTTTTCAAGGACTGTGAGATAGTATTTCTTTAGTAGCAGAGAAATAGGCAGAAGTTTCATTTACAAGCTGGATGCAAAAACTGGTATTTTCTCAGTAATATCTAGAATAGATCTCCATCACAAAACTTTGTTCTGTCAGAAGCTCTTAGTTTTTTAACCTCTATTTATGCTTTTTGGGTTATTACTGAAGAGTACATTAGATTTAAATGAATTTTGCTTTCAGAAAGATTAACCTGTCAATGTGATGGGCTATTTATCAGCTTTCTCTGTGCTTGGGCCTTTCTGTAAACAGAATTTTTATAGAAAATTGATTTGTGATATGTCATTACTATGAAAAAATACAGCTTTCTCCTGTTTCATGAACTAGCCTTGCAAGACTAAATGATGAAAACTCAGATATTATTTTGAAAAATGTCTATTTCATATATCAATGATTTCTGTATTAGATTTTTTTGCTTCTTAATTATATCAATCAGTGGTAAGTGAGCTCAGTAAAGTTGAGGCTGTCCTCAGGAGGAGGAAAATAAAGCATAAAACACATAAGCAAGACAAGAAGGAACACAAGAACATATTAAATACAGTTTTTAAAGTATACTATAATTCTATAATTCTTAGACTAGACTATAAGTCTAGTGAAGAAATGTGGCATCCAGTAGTTAGACTGTTTCTGAATTCTGAAAAGTGGGGGGGGAGGGTTTTCCAAAAAGCAGTTCATTATTTATATTACTTGTGGTAGGGATAAGTGAGTTCTGAAGTTATGAATTTGGAAAATAATTGGGTTTGTTGTTTTTTTTTTTCTTCTTTTTTCCCCCCTTTCTCTTTGCTCTGTAGAACCTAAAAAAACTCAGCTTGCCAAATGAGATTGAGATATCTTTCTGAATGAAATCTCCATGGAGGGTGGTATCCATAGTGCAAATAGCTCGTAAATAACCATTCTCTAATTAGAGTGAAATCACTCACTGAGTTGCTGGAATGTTCCTTTCAAGCTACACTTTGTATGAACCCTGCTATGGGTTCATGTGCGTCCCACACGCATGGGTTGCCTTTTTATGTTTGGGTGTAACCATTGGGAATGCATCTGTATCCCAGGTGCCCTGATCATGTAAGGGACAAACGAAGCCCTTTCTTTTCTTTGCATACAGCATTGAGACAGAAACCTAGTAATGCCTGCTTAACATCTTATCACTAAGCTAGATAATGGCTGGGGAGTCTTTGAAATTTCCCCATGTGCCAACTTGTTATGACTTAATCAAGATCTGAGGCTTCAGATTTGCCCCTTTTACAAAACTGCTGACCTGTTAAATTCTGGACACTTCAGATGCCTCTCTTGCCTTTGTGAAGATTATGTTTTTGACAGTGGTGTCATCTGCTGCTCCATTTGCAACTGAACATATGCTTTCTCTTGTTCAATTTCAAGCTCTTTTAGTGGAGTACTTAATGAAATCATTATTGCAGTCTTGGAAATAGAGAATTTGTCAAGTTCAGGGTATGATGGCAAATTCCTGAACTCATCCATCATTACAAAAATTAAATCTCTTGGCAGCTGTTGGGAAGAACAATGGACAAACAATAAAACATTATTAAAAAAAATAATTATAAGGCACCAGCTCAGTGAGAATGAGTGAGCATAGGCGTACTCTTCAGACTCCAGAAAAATTAAGTGAAAGCCCTGCTCATTTCAGGAAAGTTGATGTCTAGGAACCAACTGGTAGTCTAGATTTGCTTCCTTTGACCATGCAGTATTGTATTTGGGCTGCTTCCCAAGCCAAAATTGGTATTATTGTAGTATGGTTGATGCACATGTCACTTTAATGCCCAGTGCTCTTGCATTGGTGTCCACTGCCTGTTTTCAGTGCTGATTCTGAGAGTTGTGGCAGTGTGCAAACAGTGCAAGAGAGGAAGAGTCTTAATTTGAAGTACATCACTCCAAGTGGAAGCCCTGTAAAACAGTGGAGTGAGCCAGGCAGGGGATCACCTGAGGAGGGACTTCTTACTGTAGAAGAGAGTCATCTGTCAAACACAAGGACTAAAGCTAGGTAAAATGAGTTTTCTGGGGTACAGTTTTAGATAATTAAGAGAAGATGCCAGCATTGGAGAAGAACCAGTGTCTTAGAACTCTGAAGCCAAATGAGCTGTCAGAGTGAAGACTGAAACAAAATTTTGTTGTTTTACAAAAATTCCCTTGTCTNAACCAAATGAGCTGTCAGAGTGAAGACTGAAACAAAATTTTGTTGTTTTACAAAAATTCACTTGTCTTTTTTTTTTTTTTGTAGTGAAACAGGTGGTTTAGCAATTGTTTTATAATACCTATGTTTCCAATTTAGTTACTGAAAGCAAAATAATAATAATCCAAAGTGCGGCAGTGCTGGAATACCATGCAAG
>WAAD01003916.1:145462-158106 GCA_013389945.1 Fregata magnificens | reverse complement strand
CATAAATGTATTTTCTGTATGCATTTTTGGCAGGAGCTCCCCCCCCCCGCCCTTATTTACATAAATTTTTAATCAGTACTGCTGCACATTTGGCTTATACTTGCAGAAAAAATTAACATAATGATAGGTCGTACATATTCTAGGGGGTTTTTTTACACATATATTTACGCAATTATTATTTTCATTTTGTTTGTTATTGGTCATTCTGTCCAGCCATTAAATTGCTTTCTTCTATGCTTGCTGCTTTCTTTTGTGATACTAGTTTTGATATTTCTGTTGTCTTAAACTTGCTTAAGACTTGTCCATTTTACATAGAATTCTTTTAGTGCATACAGTTGTGCTATAAAAATTTGCCATTTTAAAATTAATAGGGATAACTGCTTTGCCGTGGTATGAGTCCTAAAAACACTTTTTTTAAAAAGTCCAACTTGTTTCTCTGAATTAATTAGTTATATAAAATTATATCAACTTAAGGTATGAATTATGTAACTGAGTGAACCAGTGGTTCTTTGATACATCTGGACAGACATTAAAAAACAAAAACAAAACCACCAAAAAATCTTTTGTTGCAGCTGTACAATGCATATGTAGAAACTCAGGATCAGTTGCTTTTGGAAAAGCTGGAGAATAAGAGAATCAATAAATATTTGGATGAAATAGTGCAGGAAGTAGAAGCCAAAGCACCAATCTTGAAACGTCAGCGTGAAGAATTTGAGCGTTCCCAAAAAGCTGTTGCTAGTCTGTCTGCAAAGCTTGAACAAGCTATGAAGGTCAGTATAAAATAAAAGAGCACGTACAATTATGGAAAAAATGGATTTCTAATTCGTTAATCATAATTACTGTTAGTAAATGTATAAAATGGATCTTTTAGTCAACTTTTGTTGGGGGAAAATATCTGTTGAACTTTCTAGCTTGCCATTTGTTGGACAGTACACAGTATTTTACAGAAGCAACATTTTACAGAGTTTTTTTACAATGAAGGCTTAAATGGGATGACTTACAATCTCTAATTTTCTGAGAGAGTAGAATTCTTTATAAACAAAGATTAGTATTTGTCTGTCCCTAGGGATAAAATTGGACTTCAGTGCCCACTTCTCATTAATTTTAGTACACATGCTAATACAGCATGAAAGAGCATGGCTTTTGATTCTTAAATATGTGGAGTTTAACCTTTGGAGTGTAACTTTAAAGAAGTAAAGCACAGTTTGATTCAGAAGGTATGTCTCTCTGTGTGATGTTGCTGGGAAGAAATGTGTCTGAGTTTAATTGCTATGTGTTTCTTAATATTTGTATGCTTGCAGGAAATCCAACGATTGCAGGAGGATGCTGATAAAGCCAATAAGCATGCCTCTCTGCTTGAAAGAGAAAACCAGAGACTGGAAATACAAGTAAAAGACCTGTCACAGCAGGTAGAACAAATGTTGCTATGGTTAAATGGACTATTTCCAATTTATTTCTTAATATAGTACTGTATTTCTGAAGTTTACTTGGAAGTTCTGTTCAGCCACAGTCATGTACACTTTGGTTGTCCTAAGAGCCTTAGTGATGTTAAAAGTTTCTCCTTAGGACAATGTGATATTTACATTTCTGCTTACAAAATTAGAATAAGTTTAGCTGGATAGGAGTGATCCTGCTTTAGGATAGTATTGTTAAATATCTAACGTGGAAAACTCGTGTACGTAGTGTCTTTGGAATGTCCTATGATCTGTTTGCAGAACTGAACACAGAATATCTACTTCTGATGTTGATGTGGTTTCCTTTTGTCAAGCTTTTTTCTGTAATGTAATTATCTTACAAGTATTAATTGATTGTAATAGTTTGTATGTTGTAGGAAAAAATTTACCTAATTTCCAACTGCTTTATTTCTAACATTGTTTTTCAGAGCAAACTTTTGAATCTGTGTGCAAATCTTACGCTAGAATGTTCTCTTTCAGATTCGTGTGCTTTTAATGGAACTTGAAGAAGCTAGAGGCAATCATGTGATTCGTGATGAAGAAGTGAGCTCTGCTGACATCAGTAGCTCTTCTGAAGTGATATCTCAACATCTAGTCTCTTACAGAAATATTGAAGAACTTCAGCAGCAGAATCAGCGTCTCTTGGTGGCTCTTCGGGAGCTGGGAGAGGCTAGGGAAAAAGAGGAGCAAGAAACAACATCATCTAAGTAAATTATCTGTTCCTTCTAGTAAACTTTTTATACTAAGTAGTAACAGGGATTTATTCAAACACTTCAGTTTTTTGCTTCTGATCGTTATTAGTTGTGTGCGTATGCATATGTAAGTGTGCATATGTTCATGAGCAGCTATGTAGTTCGTAAAGGCAAATTGTTGTTAAGAATCATTGTCTTCAGTTTTAGATTAAAATGGCTTTATAGCTATATATCTTGTAATAGGTCCTGTCATCAAAATCCAAAGTAAAAATAATTGTCAGTCTTTTAGTGAATGTGATTTCACACAACGGAGCTGGGTTTTTGGAAAAGAAAGAAAAGTTTTCATTCCCATTAGGTGAGCAAAAAAACTGAATATGTGCATATCTAATTCACTAGCTGTAAAACCCACAGATAACGTAATTCTGTATAAGAAGTTCTTAGCCTGATTCTCTGTTCGTGCTGCTGACTGTTGTTTGAAGTTATTCACATGAATAGAATTACCTCTGTTCTGCTTTTCATGGAAGAGGCATACTTTCTTTGTCATCTACAAAATGGCATGCCCAAAGGCCAACCTTTCTATAAGTTTGCTCAAAAATCTCAGTGGTGCTTAACTTTCAAAGGTGCAATAAATGTACACTGAAGGACTTGTGGCAAAATGTAAGGGTTATGTCATCTTGGTATGCCTCACTGTGTATGTTGCTGAAAACAACTGTTGCTGGTTTCAGAATTTCTGAGCTTCAGAGTCAGCTTGAGGAAGCTCTCAATGAGCTAGAAAAACTGCGTGAATCACGTCATCATCAGTTGCAGCTTGTTGAGTCTATAGTTCGTCAGCGTGATATGTTCCGCATATTGTTGGCACAGACCACGGGAGCTATCATTCCTTTGCAAGGTGAGCTTCACATTTCTNATGGTACTAGTCACTTCTGTTAATCTGGTATTCAACTTTTACCTGTACTCACTGGAAAACCCATGAATTTGGATTTAGACACGTGATTTTATTTTTACAGTGTAATAACTTGCTACATAATGACTGACGCGTAGTAGTGCCTACGTGTGTTCTGGTAGCATGTTGAAGGTATAAAGAATGAGTTGCCCGGGAGAGCCCAAGACTTTGCTAGCAATATAGTATTGTTTTTAGCCATATTTCAGTGTGGTTATATGATCTTCTGCTTTGGCAAACATTCATTCAATTGTTGCCTTTAAAATCCCCTTTATCTTTTTTTTAGCCTCGGGTATATTACCAGAGGAGATTTCTCTTACATCTACTCCAAAGCGGCCAAATTTACCTCAGGCCATGTCGACTCCTGCGCCAGTGTCAATGACTGAGTCAGTAGAGACTGTGGAGGCTAAGGCTGCACTTAAGCAGGTATATTTTTCAATAAACACTGTAGAAAGCTATCACTATTTCTTCTTACTCTTGTGAGCACTTCAATGTCTGTTCTTTGATGTAGTTGCAGGAAGTTTTTGAGAACTATAAAAAAGAAAAGGCAGAGAATGACAAGTTGCTGAACGAACAAAATGAAAAGCTTCAGGAGCAGGTCACAGACTTGAGGTCACAAAATGCAAAGATATCCACACAACTGGAGTTTGCCTCCAAACGGTAAATCAGCTATTTAATTTCATTGCCTTATATATGTGTTCTCTGTCAATAGAATCATGTTGGCTGCTTGATATCATTTGCTCAGGAGGAGCTGCCAGTTAATCATTAATGTTTTCTATTCTGTTAAAGAACACAAAGGAAATAGTGAAGGTGGGATCAAGAATATACCTTCTAGTTGAGTGAGCCACACATGTGAAAACTGACACACAAGAACATGAAACACATAGCTGTGTACATGTACCTGTTGCAATTAAACAATTTAACATGGCAAACATATACTTTGCTTTGTTGTTCTATGTGAAGTTATGAAATGCTGCAGGATAATGTTGAAGGCTATCGTCGAGAAATAACATCTCTGCATGAAAGAACCCAGAAACTCACAGCAACAACTCAGAAGCAAGAGCAGATAATTAACACTATGACTCAAGACCTCAGGGGAGCTAATGAAAAACTGGCAGTGGCAGAGGTTAGTAATACAATGTATTATACTCCTAGCTAGGCCAAGTTAGCACAAGAGTTTTTCTTACGATTATCTTGAAAGCTGTCAGAACTTGTGTGCGTCAGCTATTACATTTGTAAAAGCTTTTGTGCATGTATATTTGGTGTGTAGATTTGTAACATTCAGCAAAATATCTCAAGGACTGAGTGAAGATGGAACAACATTCCGAAGGTGTTTCAGTTTACAGCGAAAACAATGTGATTAGTCAAACAGTTGTGTTCTTACTGTTCTTGGCTTAATTTGCATGAATTCTAATTTACAATTTGTAATCTTAAAAGCTCTTTTTTTAAAATAGTATTAACTGATCATAAAAATAATATTGTCCAAAATAAAATTAATGGACAGATTTGGGATTGATAACAAAGTTTTTGTTCTTATTTGCTGTCTTAAAGGTGAGAGCAGAAAACTTAAAGAAGGAGAAAGATATCTTGAAGATGTCAGATGTGCGTTTGACTCAGCAACGTGAGTCTTTGTTAGTTGAACAAAGAGGACAGAACTTGCTGCTTACTAATTTGCGAACTATTCAGGTATGTGGTATTGTTCTTATGTCCAAGTCTGGTATGTCTTTCAGAGTTTTCAATAAATACCCATTGAAATCAACTTCAGCGGTCATGGGATTGTAACAGGAAAAAAAAAGCACTTTAAGACCCAAATTGACACTGAGCATGAAATACTTGAGCAACTTGTTTAAGCAAGTTTGTTATTCCTGTCCTAAATTATGATACTCTGTTATTTACCTGGGCAAAGTCCTGAGAATTTTGAGTTCATAAGAAGGGTTTTCACAATAAAATGGAGACAAAACACATGAAAGAAAGTGAAAGGAAAAAATCTGTATGTTAATTTTTACGATAGCAAAATTTACCAGTGCCTGCCTTGGTAGTTTATTTTCCTATTGTTTTAAGGTACATTTACTTTTATATTTTTATATGGTCTATTATAAGCTATATTGACTCTTAGGGCATAAATATTTAAGGTTGCATGTTTTGTCCTGTGACTGAATTCTGTTTCTGTAGTAGATATTTTGGGATTTTTTTAATCCCTGGAATTAGACTGCATGGATAATAATAGATTTTCTTGTAATAATACTTACTGTATCAATGGTATTAAAAAAAATCTTTCAAAACTAAGTCATACATTGTAAGTGCTACTTTTCATCATTTTCTGTGTCTACCTATTATTGCTGGCTCCCTGCAGTAATTATTTTGTGCGTGGGAGACGTGTTGTGACAACTTTGTATGAAGTGCTGCAGTAATTCAGAAGAAATATTAAAGTGTATAGTAAGTATAGTGCATTATGCTCTTTTAACAGGGAATACTGGAGAAGTCCGAGACAGAAACAAAACAAAGACTCAATAATCAGATAGAAAAGCTAGAGCGTGAGATATCTCAGCTGAAGAAGAAACTAGAAAGTGAGGTGGAACAAAGACATTCCCTTACCAAAAACCAAGAGGTAAGTGTAATTATAAATATGCTAAACTTGTTTTAGTGAAAAAAAAGCCACAGTTGCATGGCTTCTGCCAGCTTACAGTGCATTGTTTTTCGTATGTGAAATGTATAAACGTATTTGGTCTTTATGGTGTTTGGGAGTAATTAAAAGTTTAAGAACTTTGTGTTTTCAGGTTCATATCCTGGATCTTAAGAGGCAACTTGAGACTGAGACAAACCGTCACATTAACACAAAGGAACTTCTAAAGAATGCCCAGAAAGAAGCTGCGATGTTGAAACAGCAGCTTAACAATACGGAGGCTCAACTAGCATCTCAGTCATCACAGAGGGCTCCAGGGAAAGGTGAGATGTTTTTCTACACTGAATTTCTCTTTAACATAAAGATCGCTGTCTGCAGAATGGTAAAATTCATAATAATTTAGAATTAGGAGGACAGTACACTAAATAATAAACCTCTTCATTATTACAATCACATATTCAAACAAATGATAACCAGGATGATTTGTTAAAATAAAGTTAATGTTCAAGCAGTCTTTGACAAAGAGGAAAAATAAAGCAAAACTTATTAAAGGTTCCCTTTTATTTTTATTTGAAAGAACTTAAGTCTGTTAGGTTACTTATTTTTAAATAGCCGATTTTTTTTTTTGTCTGAATCAACAATGTTTGTAGCAAGCCACTATTTTGGTTAGGGCTGACAATTTTATTTAGGGAAGATTTGTGAGGGTGATTGTTTTCTCCATGTTATTATCCTAAAAAGACTTCAGTTTTCCATAGAATAGTGGTTTAAAAAACTGAATTAAACTTCATCAATTAATGAATGTGTTCTAATATTATAGGTCAGCCTAGTACAAATGAAGATGTGGATGATCTTGTAAGTCGACTAAGACAAGCTGACGAACAAGTTAATGACCTGAGAGAGAGACTCAAGACTAGTTCTAGTAATGTGGAACAGTACAGGGCCATGGTTCTTAGTCTAGAGGAATCCCTTAATAAGGAAAAACAAGTAAGTAGTTACCATTTTTATTAGAGCGAAAACAGAAACAAAATTAAAGTTGTTTTCCGGGTTTTTTTTTTTGTACTACAGTACAGTACAGACTATAGGATTATGGGAGGAATTACAAAAACCCTAAAGTTAGTTTAGAAGGCATTAGAATATAATGTAGTAAGACATTATTTTAGACAATTTTATTAAGAACGCTTTTAATCATGGAAATATTAAACCTTTTTGCAGCATATTTTTTTAAATGTTGAAGTATAAATGCGACTCAAAGCTGAGCTCTGCCAATGTCTTCCTTTGAAAGAGGGGAATTGACTTTTCAAAACTCTTCGTTATAACTCTGTGATCAATGATTAAAAATAATTAGCTCTCAGTCAAAAGCAGTTAAATTCACACCTTGCATGAGTAAGGTCTTCAGTGATGCAAAAGACCACTCCATGTGGTATTCATGGGAAAAGCTTAAGAACAACCTTCCAGTCTGTCATATACTCTACCATGTTAATAGTGAATGAAGCCTGTTCTTCCAAGCTGTTCAGTATATCAAAATAAGATAGATTGGGGAAACAATTCTCATTTTTTATACTGAAGTTACAGCATCAGTAGACAATGGAGTGCTGTTTGTCTAGTATCCAAGTTCTCCGCCTCTCTGTGTTCTGTTACTGTAAAAACTTCATTGTGGCATCTTGCTGGGGAAGATCACGGAGCAGCTCATCTTGAGTGCGCTCAGTGGGCAGGTGCAGGACAACCTGGGGATCAGGCCCAGTCAGCATGGCTTCATGAAAGGCAGGTCCTGCCTGACCAACCTGATCTCCTTCTATGACCGGGTAAACCGCCTAATAGATGAGGGCAAGGCTGTGGATGTTGTCTACCTGGACTTTAGTAAGACCTTTGACACTGTCTTCCACAGCATTCTCCTGGAGCAGTTGGCAGCTCACGGCTTGGATGGGCATACTCTTTGCTGGGTAAAAAACTGGCTGGATGGCCGAGCCCAGAGAGTGGTGGTGAATGCAGTGAAATCCAGTTGGCGGCCGGTCACGAGCAGTGTTCCCCAGGGCTCAGTTCTGGGGCCAGTTTTGTTCAACGTCTTCATCAATGATCTGGATGAGGGGATTGAGTGCACCCTCAGCAAGTTTGCAGATGATACCAAGCTGGGCGGGAGTGTCGATCTGCTGGAGGGTAGGAAGGCTCTGCGGAGGGATCTGGATAGGCTGGATGGATGGGCCGAGGCCAATCGTATGAGGTTTAACACGGCCAAGTGCCGGGTCCTGCACTTCTTCAATCTCAACAACCCCATGCAATGCTACAGGCTTGGGGAAGAGTGGCTGGAAAGCTGCCTGGCAGAAAAGGACCTCAGGGTGCTGGTTGACAGCCGGCTGAACGTGAGTCAGCAGTGTGCCCAGGTGGCCAAGAAGGCCAACAGCATCCTGGCTTGTATCAGGAATAGTGTGGCCAGCAGGAGTGGGGAAGTGATTGCCCCCCTGTACTCAGCCCTGGTGAGGCCGCACCTTGAATCCTGTGTTCACTTTTGGGCCCCTCTGTACAAGAAGGACACTGAGGTGCTGGAGCATGTCCAGAGAAGGGCAACGAAGCTGGTGAAGGGTCTGGAGAAGAAGTCCTATGAGGAGTGGCTGGGGGAACTGGGGTTGTTTANGTCATGGTGGTGTTAGTTGATGGTTGGACTTGATGATCTTAGTGGTCTTTTCCAACCTTAATGATTCTATGATTCTATGATATGCTTTAACAGTATTGCAGACTTTAGTGTGTAATAAAAAGATATGCTGGCTGCTGTACTCTTGAGTGTGGTCACCTAAAACTGCTCTTAGATGTACTTCAGGAGATATTGCAGCTTTGAAGGGAAATAAAAAGAAAAAAGTGTTTTCAATGCTATTTGTGATTTTCCACGTTTTCAGTGTTGTTCTAAATGAGATGCTGAGAATACCTGTTCTGGCTTTAAATTGTTAATAAAATGCTGGTTTCACATCAGAATACCATATTTAAAGGAAAAAAAAATTCTCTGTTATGGATTTTAATGAAGGTGACAGAGGAAGTTCGTGCAACAGTTGAAGCTCGTCTGAAGGAATCTTCAGAGTATCAAGCACAGCTGGAAAAGAAGCTGATGGAGTCAGAGAAAGAAAAGCAAGAACTGCAAGAGGAGAAGCGTAAAGCTGTGGAGAATATGGAACAACAGGTATGCACTGAATGCCCCCTCCCTTGAACTCCCTTGTAGAGAGTTCACAAGAATGTGCTTTTATGTAATTCCCTAACTTCAATTTGTTTTCACAGTATAGTAGCATCCAAAACTAAATCTGGTAAGATGTATAAAAGGCTAACTAAATTTGAGAGGTTTCCGAACATTAGTACATTAATCTTATCACTTTGTTAGGGTGATGATGTATTTAAAGCTGTCACTATCTTCCTGAACTTGGAGCACTGTTTGCAGAAAAACATGAGTAAAAGGTTTTGAGAAAGGTTTTAGAAAACCCTTTTTGGAACATGAGCCAAAACCAAATTTGTAGCATGCAAGGTCCATGCCCTTATTTGTCTGGTTTATATTTGGGCTCTTATTGGGGTTGAAAGAAACAAAATGACTGCAGCTAGAATTACTGCAGGCCTGACTCTGAAAGAACAGTAATATATTTTTGCCAGGAAAGAGGTCTGTATATTACTAAGTCAAAATCCAGGAAGTATTTATCTTTAGATTAAAATTAATATTTAAAGAAAAATAATAACCACTTTTGGTTCTACATCGTTCATGACTGTCTACATTAAAAGCCTTGCTGTGTTCAATACTCTGTAAAATATTTTGCCCTTTTAGTCTTGGATTTGTTCTTGTTTTGTTTTTTTGTTGTTTCCTCCTCCCCCATCACTATAGCTATCAGAACTAAAGAAGAGTCTGTCGACCGTGCAATCAGAAGTTCAGGAAGCTCTTCAGAGAGCCAGCACAGCTCTAAATAATGAACAACAAGCCAGACGTGACTGCCAGGAGCAAGTATGTTTGTAGTATTTGCCTACTTTAGCCAGAGGTAGTAAACTTAATGTTAGTTTTTCATTGTTTTTCAGTTGAACTCAAAACATTTTTTTAAAGGTAGTGCTGCTAATGAGAGACTTGTGGAGGCCATAAAAGCGCTGTAAGAGTATTTTCTCTATTTTGTGAACAGCTGCTTAATTAGTGCTTCATTCTTCTACCTGATCAAACATTGTGGTAATGTCAACGAAACTGACTTTGAATATAAAGTTGTACTGCAAGCACAGTTTGTACGGTGTTTAAGAAAACAGAAGATACAGTGGATTACTGTTTCTAAGGTCTGTTTCATTACGTTAAAAAACTGATTTGGGAATGTAATTAACTGTTTTTAATGAATTGCTACCTCACTCTCCTGAGGGGAGAGCAAAAAAGAAAACTGAACTCTCACAACAAGACAGTGGGGAAAATTATCTTTCTAACCCAAAACGTAATTGTCATCTTTTAAAACTGTGGGGCAATATGATATTTAGCAGCACCTGGTAAGATTGTCTTGTTACCAGCTGTTATTTAAAGGAAATTGACTTTTGTGCAGGTGATAATTCCAGCAACACTGATCGGTGTAAAGGATGTAGAAAAACTTTTGCCTGTTGTTTAATCCAACCCAAAATTTAGTAGACAGGCGTTTCCATTTTTTCAGCTAATACTATGACCATAGTCTGTCCTTAGCTTTTTAACCTCATGCGGTAAATATCTTTGCCCATTCACATGTAGAAGTAACCAGTGGACGTTCTTAGACTAATACCTGCCTGTTATCCTTGTAGAACGTACAGCAAGAGGTTTGATTGTAGAGTAACTATAGAGAGTGCATCATCCTTCTAGCTACTCAAAGAAAATGTTTTCAGATTCTAATTTGTTTGAAAAGTAGTAATTTCTTTATGGGAACTATACTAAGCTTATCTCTTTTTTTGTGTGCTTGAGAATGACAAAGGTTTTGGCCAGTGATTTTCTTTTTGATTAGTGGTTACTGATTTTGTCTAGAATTTGAGAATCTCTTTGTACATACCAAAGATATAACATTAAAGATAACAATCTTTTTTTCTTTTTTTTTTTTTTTTTTTTTTCTGCAGGCAAAGATGGCTTCTGAAGCTCAAAATAAATATGAACGGGAATTAATGCTTCATGCTGCTGATGTTGAAGCATTACAGGCTATTAAAGATCAAGTTGCCAAGAATGCAGCAGTCAGGCAGCAGCTAGAGGAGGCTGCTCAGAAAGCTGAATCTGAATTGCTAGAGTGCAAAGCCTCCTGGGAAGAGAGAGAGAGAATGGTCAAGGTATGATTGTTTTTATGGTTTCAGTGGTTTTTTTCGGTTAACAGATATTCAGCTACAGAATTCACAGCCATTGAACAATTTTGTTGTAGGATGAAGCTTCAAAACTTGCGTCCCGCTGTGAAGATTTGGAAAAACAAAATCGATTACTACATGAACAGCTAGAAAGTCTGAGCGATAAGATGGTGAACTCTATGAAAGAAGCCATGCCAACTGCAGTGAATGTTTCCCTCAATGAGGAAGGCAAATCCCAGGAACAAATCTTAGAAATTCTTAGGTAAATTTAGCTCTGGGCTCCTTCTCTCGGTGGTTATGAATTAGTTGCCAAATTAAATAGTTCTGTATTACTTTATATTTGAAGGATAATGTATAAAATTTAAGCACTTCTTTTGCTAGGTAGGAGGTGGTTGTGCTACATCAGTACCTAATAGAGGAGACCTCTTTCTACTTGTAGGAAAGAAATGTGAGTCAATTATGACAGGAAGCTGAACTTGATTTTAGCAAATGTGATTGGCAAGAAGGTTTCATAGAGGTGATTTCTCATTGTGGTTTTTAGGGGGTTTATGTAGATTTTCAAGAATTTTTATCTAGGATTTTCTTGTTGATCTTTCTGAACCAATTTCTATAGTCGGTAGACCTTCAGATATAAGACGCTTCAACTTAAAATGCTTTGTCTTGCATTTACATTGACATGATGCTTTGTTCATTTTCTCACTGCAGATTTATACGTCGAGAAAAGGAGATTGCAGAAACTAGATTTGAGGTGGCCCAGGTGGAGAGTTTGCGTTACCGTCAGAGAGTGGAGCACCTGGAAAGGGAACTCCAGGAACTTCAGGACAGTCTCAATGCTGAGAGAGAGAAGGTGCAGGTATGGTTGGATATTATTGGTTATGATTTCAATAAGTAGAGAGGGCTGTTCTCTATGTTCTACTCCTCGTCTTTGCTGCCTGTGCCCCAAAGTGAAGAGTTTTGGAAGAATTGGGAGCTTTTAAACTGAGGTTGCTATATAGCCGAATGGAGGGTCTTGTTCTGAGTCCTGTGAAGCAGTGTGGCAATTGCAAAATCACATAAATAAGGAGCATAATTTCTCTCGGGTTTTTTTGCTATCTCTTATTTCTTAAGCAATATTTACTTGTTTTGAATGTACATGTGACATAATGAATGCCATGATAACTTTCTAAAATGGTGTTATGCCAGATCCAGGTAAGTATATATGCATGTGCAAGCAAAACAAGTGACTGAGTTAAATCTTTTCAAAAGGTAACAGCAAAAACCATTGCACAGCATGAAGAATTAATGAAAAAAACTGAGACCATGAACGTACTGATAGAAACCAACAAGATGCTAAGAGAAGAGAAGGAGAGGCTAGAACAAGAGCTACAACAAATTCAAGCAAAGGTTAGTACTGAGGTTCACGTAAATTTTTCAGATACTCAAGTTGATGAGTTAACGTCTGGATATACCATTGCTAACTACAATAAATACATGATTTAGATTGTGATTATTCCTTTACGTCATATACAAATGAGGAAACTTTCCATTTAAAATTTTAGAAGACATTGGTCCACCTAGAATATTGGAAAGGTTAAAGTTCAGTTTCATTTAAATGAAACTGAAAATCTGCATTTATCTTTGGCTAGAGGTATACTAGTAGCAAGGATATT
>WAAD01003916.1:90581-140047 GCA_013389945.1 Fregata magnificens | reverse complement strand
ACCACTTCTGGTGCAACAAAGAACTGAAGAGGAGCACAAGCAATGTTAACTCAATCTGCAAAACGTTGAATCTGCTTATTTAGGGCATTCTGAAATGGAGAATGTGAACTGTACTAGATAATATGAAGACAGTTGAATGTGCTACTGTTTGCCTTTCAGCTATGCAGTCAGAAGGACCTGTGGAGCATGTTCCAGTCTTCGGAAGCACTAGTGGGTCTGTGCGTTCCACCAGTCCTAATGTTCAGACATCTCTCTCTCAGCCCATCTTGACTGTTCAGCAGCAGACACAAGCGACTGCTTTTGTGCAGCCCACTCAGCAAAGTCATCCTCAGATTGAGCCTGCTAATCAGGAGCCATCCCCTACTATTGTAGAAGTTGTACAGAGCTCTCAAATAGAGAGGCCCTCCACTTCTACAGCAGTGTTTGGCACAGGTTGGTTTTATTTTATAGGCCTACGTTTTGGAATAGTTCCTTTTAAGTAGCTCAATTTGGACCCTTGTCAAACCAGGCCTAACTTAAGCAAAAGAATTTGCTCTTCCGCCCCACCCTTAGTTTATTGCACATTTTGCAAACTTCTGAGGTTAGGCTCCTTTCTTGAACCTTCAGAAATGGTACCTCTGAAATGCTGTTGTTACTGCATTCCTTAAAGTAGAAAATAAAAACTCACGTTTGTTTACCTATTCAGAGCAGCATTGGGGTTTAATACATTAAACCTTGCTGCCTCTGTTTCCATGGTACTGTTGGAGCAAGGTTAATTTTAGGAGTCATGAGTAAGCTACTTAAACTGAAATATAAAATATAGAGAAGAATCCTAAAGCTACTCAGTGTGATACACTGTTGCACATCTGTTTGCCCTACGTAGGTAGTATAGATTTTGATGTAGAATGTTTATTCCCCAAAATACGTTTTTGTAAACTGCTTTTTTTGTTTCCCAGCTGATACTCTGTTACACTTCTAGGTGTACTTGTCAGAAGCAAAGATGTTGGAAAAATATTTTAGTTGTACCCTGAAGCTTATATTTGGGGTCAATTAGGTTGTGAATATAGGTTCAAGAGCATAAGACTTGTAACAAAAGGGGATGATGTTTTCATGTCCTAGGAAACAGCACAAGGTGATTCTATCTGATTCTATTTGTTATCATTCAATGCAGAAAACCAGGTGATCTTCCAGAGTAAAATACCAAACCTTTTAATTTTCTGTTTTGTACATTTGTTGTTCTGAAAATAACTGAGAGGCTCTTTTAAGTTTCAGCTACCCCAAGTTCTTCACTGTCTAAACGTCCACGAGAGGAAGAGGAGGATAACACTGTGGAAAACTCGGACCAAATTTCAGAGGAAACAGTGGATGTACCTCTTCCAAAGAAACTGAGAAGCATACAGAGAGTTGGACCTGAGGTTTGCAAGAACATAAAATGCTACTACTTAATCTGTCCCTTTGGAAGATTTTAATGGGAAGAGCAAGTATAGTACTTCAGAGCAAGTCAGTTAATTCTTAATGTGACTTTTTAATCTATTGGGGAGGAAGCAATTATGTTTGGGTATGGTAAAAGGCAGAGGTTATACCAGTTGCAATGAATGATGCAAATCTTAGTGAACCGTAGGATGGAAGAGAGAGGGCCATATCCTAGCATTGAGGAGGAAGAAGTTAAAACATTTTTCAGTGTGGTCTGGAAGGTCATTATCTACAGTTATTCTGGAATAAAAATACAGTATATTTGAGGAGATGCCAGGGAACCAAAGATGAGTTCCATGGAAAAGCTTACAAGAGATGCATGTGAAATATTGGTGTGAGGGAATTGGGATGTCCTGCATAAAAGGAGTGAACTTGAGACAGAACCTCACAACAGGTGTTTCATTATTCATCATTATCACAAATAATACTAAGGAAGTCAAAGATGTTTTATTAACTCTGTAGGAGAGGGATGTTGCATAACAGAAAAGGGCAAGATTGTGTAAGAACATTATCACTTAATTAGCTGAGAGGATGGAGGTGGAATGGGAAACCTTGAGGGTTCTTTATTGGTCCTGAAAAGATTTAGAGACACTGAGGTCCAGTGCATTGGAATGGGGAAACTGTGTTTCTCCAGGGCAGAGAAATGGGGTGCTAGATAAAAGCAGAGCTAAGGAATAATAGTAAAAGGGGAACAAAACGTTGCCCATGATCTTTGTGAGAAAAGATAATTTTTGAAAAAAGTAAAAAAAAATCTCAAAACATGTTAAAGAACCAAACTTTAGGGCTAATGATGTGTTTTAAATGAGAACAATATATGTTCTTTTAGGAGGAAGTGACAGCAGAAGAGAGCACTGACGGTGAGGTAGAAGCTCAAACATACAATCAAGACTCACAAGACTCAATTGGAGAAGTAAGCATATTTGAAAAGAAAAAAGTCTTAATTTCAGCAGAAATAGCTATGTTTTGGTGTTTTGGGTTTTTTTTTTTTTCCAAATTCTCAATATTTTTAGAAGTGAAATCTCAAATCAGAT
This sequence comes from Fregata magnificens, assembly GCA_013389945.1. NCBI lineage: Eukaryota > Metazoa > Chordata > Aves > Suliformes > Fregatidae > Fregata > Fregata magnificens. The sequence continues at coordinate 137,564 of WAAD01003916.1, read as the reverse complement.
CCTGCAGGTTTCCAGTGGAAGCCACTTATAACCTTTTAAAGTTTAGACTTGAAATGTTCAAGGATAGATACTCAATTTGTATTGCACTCTACACATACCTATAAATAACATTCAGAATGTTAATGAAGCTTTGCAATTTTGAATTTTAATTTGATGTATTGTTTTAGAAATCCTAGTATCCTTAACCCCAGTTTTATGTAGTGAAACTAAGATGTAGAGGTTAAATGAGTCACAGTCTTAAAATGGAATTGGAGTTTTCAGTTCTTTGCTTACTCCTTTGGAGTACTTCCCTTTGCTTTTTGGCTTTTCTTTTACAGAAGAGTTTGACAAATCCTTCAGTAGGCTTAGTGTTAGATGGGTCATGATGTGGTAAACAAGGGGAAAAAAAAAAAGTTGGTTTTGTTCTAGTTCTGTAAAGAGCCCATTGTAGCTGTGTTAGGAAAGCCAAACATAAGTGAAAACCATGAATTTAATCTCCTTTTTAGTTCAGAAACAAGCAAAAGTGTTATGGTAATTCTCTAACTTGGCAAAAGCTCATGTTGAGGTGTGGAATCTATTTTCTTTAGGCAGTGGTGGGTACGGAGTCTTTAGTCAGGCATTTTTCCTCATATCCTTCACATGTTTAAAAGGTATGACAAACATTTATCTCCACATTAAATCCCAGCTGTGTACTTTCTATTCCACAAGTACCTTTAAACATTCTTTAATTAAACAGTTCTAGTACTCAATGTGATTATTTGAATTCTGCTGCTAGACAGCCATTTGCAACATTAAAGTGGCATGTTGTTCAGAAAATAACACAACTTAGTTATCGTACCTAAACCGAAAGACTTGAATGCTACAAAATGTATGTGGTAGAGTCCCAGTTTTTTTTTTTTTTTAATTATTTTTTTAGTCTATTTTTTTGTTTTAAAAAGAGGTTGTTGGGGACTCTCCCTGATGCTTCTTCTCCGCCCCCCCCCCCGAACACTTCTAGTCATACTTGTCAGATTTGGTTCACATGCAAATGCTTTGAATATTTATACATGCTTTTAAGATACATATGTGCTGAATGGAAAGAGAACTATTTGCTAGCTCTGTGTCTGGCTGTTGTGTATTGCATTACTGTTCCTCCAGACCAGAACTCTAAAACAGCAGCTCAGAGTTCACGCTGAGAAGAGAGATGGTTGTTCCTTGATCCTAGGGAGACTTCTGGTTGTCTATAGTTGATTGCTGACAATCATCTGTAGCATTCTCTTTTGTCCTCTCCTATCTTGGTTGGTTATTAAGAAACAGCGATAACTAGAGTTTTTCTTGTAAGCTTCAGAGTCTGTTTCTCTTCTCGTTGTCCCATCACCAGTCTTGTGCACTGACAGTAACTGCATTGTTGGTGGTGTGCTCAGAGAGTGCCCCTCTAAGTAACAAGGCAATTGTTCTGGCTGGATGGGAAGTAAGGGCAGAGTGCTTCCTCAGCTGTCAACAATGCTCCATGTATCTGTATTTGCTTATTGTGCAGGTGTTGGTGATAGCTCCTTGGTTATCTGAAAGAGGTGGGTAAACATTTAGACAGCAGCTTTTTATGGATGTGCATTCAAGTGCATCGTATATGAATACAGTATCCCTAATGATGACACCCATCCCAAGTCAGATTTGAAAGTGAAGGACAAAATACTTGTAGAGCAGGCCTCCATTTGGTCGAGGTTGAGAGTTAGGAGTGGAAACAGGAAACTCTTAGAAATACAATGGACACTTTCCTGAAGAACATTTTAAGAACTGTATATGCTGCATTTAATTTTGTTTCTTCTGGTAATTTACTTTTATCTTTTACAGGGTGTTACACAGGGAGAGTACACTCCCATGGAGGATAGTGAAGAAACTTCCCAGTCTATCCCAATAGATCTTGGACCTCTTCAGTCAGATCAACAAAATACGTCTTCATGTCAGGATGGTCAGTCCAAGAGAGATGATGTTATTGTAATTGATAGTGATGATGAAGATGATGATGATGAAGAAAATGAAGGCGAGCAGGAAGTATGTATATCATGGAATTACTTTATGAACTACTTTATTTACGATTTTGTCTTTGATCAGATGTAAAGCTTACCTGGTGGGAGTAATTTAATGAATTTTTTTTTTTTACTGTATAAATAGTCTGTGTTTATGTAGCCTGAACTTTTAGTGTTTTAAAGATACTTGCTAATTCAGCTTGATTTTTTTTTTTTTGAAGTCATAAAATTCTTCAGTGCCTCTAGATTATCTATGACTATTCAACATAGGAGGGTGGCCTCTGTGAGGAGAGCCTGGGGGCTGCCCAATACCAGACACAGCCGGTTCTGACTGGCTCTGCAGTGGTCCCACTGCAGGACACAGCTGAGCCCATCAGCTGGTGAAAACATATATAAGAAAGGGCAAAATGCTGTTTGGCAGTGTTAGTGTGAGGAGGGGAAAAAAAAAATGTGAGAAACAATCCTGCGAACACCAAGGTCAAAAAAGAATGAGAGGAAGGAGATGCTCCAGGCATCGGAGCAGACATTCCTTGTAGCCCACGGAAGAGACCACAACGGGGCGGGTATTTCCCTGCAGCCTGTGGAGAGGAGGATATTTCCTGAAAGAAACTGCAGCCCATGCAGGAGTAGGCTCTGCTGCTAGGAACTGTGGCCCATAGAGAGGAGCCAATGCAGGAGCAGGTTTATCCTGATGGATGGCAGCCCTTCAGTGGGAAGGACCCACTGCTGGAGTAGTTCTTGAAGGACTGCAGTCTGTGGAGAGGACCCATGCTGGAGCAGGGTGAAAAGTGTGAGGAGGAAGGAGTAGCTGAGAGAAACTGTTGTGGACTGACCACAACCCCACTGTTCCTTGTCCCCTCTGCCCTGCTTGGTGTGGGGGAGGAGGAAGAGGAGTTGGGAATGAGGGAGTGAAGCTGAGCCTGGGAAGAAGGGGGTGGGGGGAAGGTATTCTAGTTTTTGTCTGTTTCTCACCATCCAATTCTATTTTTAATTGGCAACAAATTAGTTTTCCCTGAGTTGAGTCTCTTTTGCCTGTAATGGTAATTGGTAAGTGATCTGCCTGCCTTTTATTTTGACCCTCAAGCTTTTCCATGTCATTTTCTACCCTTGTCCTATTGAAGAGGGAGTGAGGGAGTGGCTGGGTGGGTGTCTGGCAGCCAGCCAAGGTCAACCTACCACAGCAATTGAAAAATACAACATGTACTCTGTGGATAATAAATGCTGAACATCTTCAGAAAGAGATCCACAGGTAGAGGTGGTCTATGTACCACAAAGTGAAGTGTACCACTTCAAGATTTGAAATTAATCCACTACCCTTTCAGCACTTCCTTAAGGCTTTTTTATGGTCTTATGATAGGACTATGAGGATGAGGAAGAGGAAGATGAGGATGATGATGAAGACACAGGAATGGGAGATGAAGGTGATGACAGTAATGAAGGAACTGGTAGTGCTGATGGTAATGACGGATATGAAGCAGATGATGCTGAGGTGAGATTTGTATCTTTTTTATAGCCTGTTAAATTTCTTGGAATAAATTGGTGTTGTAATGCATCTGCACAGATTTGAATACTTGAAAGAGAAAATCTTAGTATGAATTCATCCCAGAAAATTCAGGCTGTTAGTAGGTGACAGTAATTTCTGTTATAACTGGTGTTTTCACAACAAAAATCAACTTTGAATGTTTAAGAGGGCTGAATGAAAATGCAAAGTACAGGAGCCAGCAATAAATACTGTAGTTACAAAGCTAGGAAGACAGTTTCTTCAAAAGCTGGATATTTCATTGTCTATTACTATTAAATGATGATGGCTACTTTGTTCACATTTGTCTATGTACAGATAGGCAAAACTTCTGAAATTTCATACAGTTGTATACATTTACCTGATTTTGTAGATATTTACAGAAATATTTAAAGATTTTCATATATTATACTTTGTTTACTTTCTGAATACTTTTGTGCTGCTTTTATGTTCTCTTCACAACCTGTAAGTTGTTTAGTGCTAAGTCATATTATGTTTATGTGGGGTTTTTTAGGGTGCTGACGGTACAGATCCTGGAACAGAAACTGAGGAAAGCATGGGAGGAGGTGAAAGCAACCAGAGGGCAGCAGATTCTCAAAACAGTGGTATGGTTATTCCATGTTTCTTCAAATTCTGTGTCTGTAAGGGGTGAAAATGTAGAAGCTGTTTTGCATGCATTAAAATGTACACTTAGAAGTCAGACTATAAGGTGAAATGCTAAAGACCGTTTTAACCTGAAATGTAGATTCTTTTGAAATGTTCTTTTCTGTATTTATTCTACATTCTTTTGAAAACCCTGCAAGCTCTGGTTGCTATGAAAACTGCTGCTGCTGGATCAGTATATTAATCTCTCTCGAAATCAGCACTTGAATAACCAATAGTTTGTTTTGGTGCTGGTGTTGATGTAGCTGGCGCAAGTCCTCTTTTAAGTGATTTTAAATAACAGTACTGAGCTGCCCCCACTCTTGCAAGGGTAGAAATGTCTGTGTTAATGAGGTAGCAGAATTTGAAGACTCACCTTCATGTTTTCAACTCAGTTTGGCGGGCATGGGTTTACTCCTCCATATTTCTGTATGTTTTAGGAGAAGGGAGTACAAGTGCTGCGGAGTCCACTTTTCCTCATGAAAATTCAAGAGAACAGCAGCCATCATCTGCCTCAGAGAGACAGGCTCCTCGGCCCCCACAGTCACCACGCAGACCACCACATCCACTGCCCCCACGACTAACTATTCATGCTCCTCCTCAAGAACTGGGTCCCCCAGTACAGGTATAAACTATCTCTAGCAGTTCAGAAGAGTTAAAGAAATTACTGTATGATTTCTTCTAAATAAAACCTAAGTTCTTTGCCTATTGTAAAAATAGATGACATGTATTTAGCATCCTAAAAACGATAGCTGAGCAAACTGACTTAACATGTCTCGTCCTGCAGATTATGGCTGGACAGGGAACATCAAAAGCAGTAAGGCACACAAACCAGTATTGTTTCAGTCAGTGACTGCTGATATTTTGACTACAAAAGCTGTTCTTGAACAGGTTGTAACTCAGATTGGCAGGGGTTTTTATTAGTCTCTGCCCCAATGCAGATTGGGCAAAGGAATGTTGCCATTCATCTTCTAAGTTAAACCTTTCACAGTCAGTGCCTGACCCATGATTATGTTTTGACGTAGACCTATAGATTTTGTAAATGAAAACATCACAACATGAATTTCTCAAAAATATCCTGACTGAAATTATCCTTTAGCATTAACTTGTTCTGAGGCTTGGGGCCACAATATTTCTGTGTTCAAGTTTTCTGTCCACAGTAGAAAGTTGAGTAAAATAGTAATGTCATTTACCCAGAATTTACACCTATATGATTCTCTTTCATGGTTAGGCCAGGCAGTAGATATGAGATGTGGAGTAGCTGCTGCCATGGTCTATTCCTTAAGAAGGTATGATGCTGTACGGAGCAGCGTTGTACACTGACCTAATTGTTACACTTATTCATTTAGTCACTACCCTTGGCTATTGAACAATTGTATGTTATTAGAATTCTGGGAAAGCATTCACACTACTTCTTTTTTTTTTTTTTTTTTTTTTTTTTTTTTCTTTACTGTAAAGAGAATCCAGATGACTCGAAGACAGTCAGTGGGGCGTGGACTTCAGCTAACTCCTGGTATAGGTGGGATGGTAAGTATATGAAAGTCTACTACTAAAAACCTGCATTGAAGGAACATTCATAACTCTTGGGGTTTATTTTGGTTTTTAAAAAAGCCTAACTACTGACTTTAGGGGTGGGATGGTTTCTGTAGTCTTACAGAAAATATCTTAGTTCTGTTAATTTCTGTATTAATGGAAGGCAAATACTAGAAAACTCCCAGGAAGCTAAAGGTCTTCAAAAGATGTTGAATTGGTTTTTGTTGAACGCAGTTTTAATTGTTTTTAGAATCAGTCTTTTAAAGTGGATATGTTACTGGAGAAAATAATAAAATGTTTTCAGCCTCATCCTAAAGGAACAAGGCTAATTTATGATTTCTGTCTTGTCTCCTTCAGCTAATTTTGAACCCTTTATTCAACTTCAGCTGTATTTGACAGAACGAATGCGAGTTCAGTGAGGGAGGGGAGAGAGACTGACTGACTAAAAAAGTATCTTTTCTGAGATCAAGGCATCAGCTCAGATTTTTTGATTCTGCTTGGCTTGCATGTACCTGTCATTCAATTTCTGCTTGGAACTGGCCTCAGTACCTGCTGATTTTTGCCTGGACAATAACTGAGCACATGGGAGGGAGCTTAGGAGTATTTTGAAGAGAAAGGTTTGAAAGATATGGGAGGAAGACAGGGAGATGAAGAGAATGCCTTATGAAGGATGAGGAAAGAGGGAGCTAAGGTTTCTGGCTTTGTAGGCAATGCAGGAACAAAGGACACAAGTCTATAGGGAACAGGTGATTTGATACGTGAAAAATCCCACATGGTAGGTACGTTACAGCAATCCAGATTAAGACAGATGATTCCTATCTATCTATGGATGAGTCACCCTGAGATTCCTTTGTAGTCAACAGGGAGATGTGGCACTTTGACGGTACGATGATCTCATGGAGTAGATGCGAAAAATCCTTTGAAAGATGGGTGCCCTGCAAGTATATAGTTTTAAATTTATTTTGGTTTGGTTTGGTGTGGTTTTGTCGCCTGTAAGGGTGATCTATTTAACTAGTCCAGATGTCTGAAGTTAGACAAGAATTTTGTTAGAGCTAAATCTGTCATTGTTTTGCTGGACAATGTGAAAAAATCAAACCAACCTTTAACTTGGCTTGGTAGAAACTAGAAATACATTGTAGGCTCTCAATCAGTCTCTTTTTTTCCAGCAGCAACACTTCTTTGATGATGAGGACAGAACAGTTCCAAGCACACCAACTCTTGTAGTTCCACATCGTACAGATGGGTTTGCAGAAGCCATTCAGTAAGTACATGTAAAGGAAAAAAAAAGGCATCTATTTATTTCTGTTTTTCAGTGGAACGAACATAAATTCAAATGAAATGAACTTGTGATTGGAGTAACGTGCTAAAACATGTTTAGTATGATAGATGACTGCATCTACAAATAAGTAAACATTATTTGAACTGTGTATCATGAAATGTATCAGCAAATTAGGAGGCAGATCATCGCCAATGTATTGTAACTTACTGACTTAAGAAGAGATTAAGCAAAAAAATAGGTTCTTCTATTTCATTTCCTTCCCCAGTCTCTACTCCCTCCCTGCCCCCTAATATTACCAATAAAAGTAGGAAAAGTTATCTCCATTTTTGGATTTGGGATGGTTCTGGACATGTTCAGCAATCCACTTAAAATTGTGAAAATTCATAGGATGAATAAGTAAAAAATATTCTCTTCAGGACTGTTTTACTGATTTTGGATGCAGACCAAATAAGTTTGATAAATTAATTGCTATTTAATTAGCAGTAGTTTCGCTGGTTTTTATGGTCAGTATTAATTCATTTTGTCTCATGCATAACTTGTTCTCTTGTTTTGGTCAGAAAGTTGTCTCTTTTTTTTTTTTTTCCCCTTTCTTTCTTTCTTTCTTCCCTCCCTATCATTGGATAAATTGCAGAATTCCTTAAACCTTTATTTTGATAGTTCCCCCCAGGTAGCTGGAGTTCCTAGATTCAGATTTGGACCCCCTGAAGATATGCCACAAACTAGTTCAAGTCACTCTGATCTTGGTCAGCTTGCATCACAAGGAGGTAAACCATTTCTGTACTTTCTTTTCCATGGTTGCTAGAGTGAAAAACAAATAATGTGGTCAATAAAATGCAGTTCTGCTTTCAGGTACTTGTTGAAGTGTGGAAATCTGCGACTCTTAAATAATTGTCAGCAGAGAGAGAGACTAACAGAAAGTAAAAAGGTGTTTCCTTCAAGCTGCTGCACTTCTATTTGTAATGTGGTTTAAAGAGTAGAATGCTTCTGTGGGTAGGAACAACAGGCTTGTGAACCAGAGAAGCTGAAATTTTATGTAGGACCAATTGCCTGCTGGGTACAAGAAATTTCATTTAGGGAGAAATGAAATTTTGAAGGAATGGCTTTTAACTTTAATTTTACTGTTGATTGTAGCTTTCCTGTAGTAAAATAATAGGGGAAAACAGCAAATGCAAAGAAATCTTTGGGATATATCCCTACCTGCTAAGATATGGCCAGGCAATTTGTCTGTATTGGTTTTGCTGTTGTCCTGAATCAGTCCCTTTCCCCTGCATCCCTGTCAGCATGGAACAGTGTGCTGTTCTTTGAAGAAAGCTCACAGCAAAATAATGGCATAAGAAAAGGATGAAAGTAAAACAGAAATATTTTCATCAAGGGTTTACCTTTCAATAAATTATAATTAGCTCTGGTAGTAAGTCAAAACAGCTTAAAATAACAAAAAAATCTCCATATTTAAGTACAAATAACTGGATTTCATCAAGTGTACAGAGAGAAGACAATCTTTTTAGCTGGCTATTTTAATTGTGACTAAAACTTTGTGTTGCAGGTTTAGGAATGTATGAAACCCCACTATTCCTTGCTCATGAGGAAGAATCAGGTGGTCGTAGTGTTCCCACAACACCATTACAAGTAGCAGCACCTGGTAAGTGGCAAGAAATTTGCAGACTGAAGTAGCGGTTGGAAACATTGGCTTTCCAGAAGAGAATTAGATTATTGTTGTTATAGTGCTTATTGCTACGTCAGGAGTATTCAGTAGCCCTTTCCCTGATGTGCCTAAGATTTCCATGGATTTTCTGTAGGAAATTCAAACTAACTCGATGTTTATTAAACTGCCTTTCCTGTACAGTGACAGTTTTTACTGAAAGTGCATCAGCTGACGCTTCAGAGCATGCTTCTCAGTCTGTTCCAATGGTTACGACATCTACTGGCAATCTGTCCACCACTACAGAGGCTGGAGCGGGTGATGATGGAGATGAAGTTTTTGCAGAGGCAGAATCTGAAGGGTAAACTATGACTTGTTTGGTTCACTAAGACTTGATGTCATGTCAGTTGTAATGATTGGTTTTCATACAAGTGTGCCTGTGATTCGTTTTCAATTTAACCTGTTCTGGGAGGAAGGACAGCTCAAACAGGATTTAGTAATTTTGTGAAGTAGTACAATCTGACCTTTTAATCTAAAACCAAAGATTTGCTTCTGATTTTCTTCTTCTGATTTAACATAGCTAATAGTCACCAAAAAAAAAAAAAAAGGCTTCTGTATTTTTTCAAAATGCAGAGGGCTCTGTGGTAGTCAAACACTGATGGTAAAGGCCCCAGTTTGAAGGACTGGAGTTTGTAGATGAAAGGCTAAAGCATTCCTGTTTGTTAATAGGGAAAAAAAATCACTCCTTGTTACAAAGTAAGCATATATAACGAAGTCATTCAGTTAAGGCAAATACAAAAGATGTAGCACAAGGGAGGGGAATAAGCAGTTCTTAGGAATTTGATAGACAAATGATTTTTGTCTTCCACTGTGCAAGTGCAATTTTTAATGTTTATAGTAATTGCTATATTTTGTTTTATGATCAAATAGATTACAAATATAAAGGGGATAGGTTATCATTTTACGCTATATTTTACTTTTGATTTTTATTGGTTGCATAATAATAAAAGATGCGTAGTTCACAGTTTACCTAAACTTTGCAGGAGGTAGGAGGTTTGGTCATAAGAGAATTAAATGTTACTGCTGCAAGTTAAATATGCCACACAGTTTTCTTGATGCAGCACCGACTTGGACTACAATAGTCTGCCTACGAGTAGATAGAGCATAGGATGTGTATTCTAATATTAAGGTCTCATATTTGTTTCTTATAAAACCATCTAATCTTTAGTGAATGAGAAGTATATCCGTAGAGGAACTAAGTGGTTCACAGAACAATCTGTAGTTCAGAACAGGCTTTTAGTTTGATAGGAGGAATGAGTCAATCTGTTGCTAGTAGAGAACAGATATTTCCCACAGTTTATGGATTTTAGTTATCATCTTCTAACAGTTTTTATGTACTAATCAAGGTAAATAAAATGGATACCAAAAAGTGAGCTGCATTTAAACTAAATTGAATGTTTAATTTTTTTTCCAGCCCTATAATGCTTTTTGGTTTTTGTCTTTTGAAGACAGAGTCCAAGTAACTTAGGTATTGCACCAGTGAGTGATCTTTAGGCATAACCAGTCGGTGTGGTCCCTCCACTTCATTCTTTCCCTATCTAAACGTACACACCACCATCACGTTAGGTGTTTTAGTTATTGTTGTTAAACAGCTTCTATGACCTTCTCTGAAAGACAATTAGTATGTTGAATATGCATCTGGAGTTGGGCTGCATATCGAGGAAATCACATTGTTATTTTTCTAAAAGCCAGATAAATCTCTCACGATTGGGGCGGGGTGGTGGGGGTGGGGAACACGACAAAACAGAATAAAACCGGTGAGAATTTCTGGGGAAAGACGTTTGCATAGGAATCTTTCTGCTTGAAGATGATGCTTTTTTTTTCCTGAGCTTTTTGAAACTGTGTGAATACGCTTACATGTTTTTTCTCCCCCGCCTTCTCTTCTAGGATTACTTCAGAAGCAGGCCTAGAAATTGATAGCCAGCAAGAAGAAGAATCTGTTCAAGCATCTGATGAGTCAGATCTTCCTTCGACTAGTCAAGATCCTCCTTCTAGTTCATCTGCAGGTATGGGTTAATTGCTGGAAGCAGTTGTTTCATACCATTTCATTAAGTGTGGGAACTTTTTGGACCAGCATCATGCACTGTTGATAGCCAAGATACACAAAATAAGATAGAAGTCTTAAAGCAAGATCATGTTTTGATGCCTATAGTCTTAATATTTTTACTTGGACCACAGTAACTAAAGTAGGCCGCAGTAAGAATAATGCTTCAAGGAGCAAAAGTTATTGATGCTTTGGTGATTCTATCCACTGTTATGTTTGATGTCAGATTTTAAAATCTATTTTTCATTCAATTAAATCATCAACAGTAGTAAATCACTGTTGAGTTACAATTTACCACCTAGCATAGGTGATGAAAGAAGTCCCAAACTTAACTTGTTTTGAGGCTTTTATTTATATCAGAGATGTCAATGAAGTAAGGATGCATCTTCATAATTTTAAAGTAAATTCAAGAGCATAATGCGTATTAAATCATGTAAACATTAACAGTGAGGAACTGTACTAAGCACACACATTCTTTCCTGCATTTCTACTTCTTCACAGACACAAGCAGTAATCAGCCTAAGCCATTTCGACGTGTCAGACTTCAGCCACCGACGTTAAGAACTGGTGTTCGTGGTCGTCAGTTCAACAGACAGAGGGGTAAGTTTGTGGTTGCTCAAATTCAGACTCTTTTTCTTTAAAATGAGTTTTTAGTACATTCTTCCTGTGGGGACCATGTATGAAATACTACTTTATATGCCTGTGTTTGCTTGTAAGACTTCAAATTGTACAGCATCCCTGCCCTAGCTTTCAATATGTTACCCTAAGAGCTCTGTAGTTTTTAGTATGTTAGTCTGAGCGTTTTTTAGATAGGCAAACTTTCTTCTTATGTGTCACTTGGTTCTTATCAATGGAGAGAAAGTAAAGTGCAGTAGATCTTAACTTCACAAATTTTTAAAAGATTTTAAAAAATTATGTTAGGACATAAGTTTAGAAATTTTTGGTTTTAACATTACATATCAGTTTCCCATTTTGTACATAGGCATTCCAGTTATCTCACTGTGTCTTACACTGATTTAAAAAAACAGCAAAAAAAGTTCATGTATTACAGATTTTTGTAATGGAGTATAAAGTTAAACCATGACAATAAATTATTGTTTGCAACTTCCGTATTAAGAAAAATTCTTAGATGAATTATATTCAATTTGGCATTATTTTAACATTGTAGAAGACTTGATAGTAGTATTGAAATACAGGTATCTGGTATTTTAAAGGAAAAAAAAAAGTGAGGAGGTAGACCTAGGATCGGTTTTCTTTCTAGTCTATCACCATTTCTTTAATAACAAAAGGGAGGGACTAACTGATTTCAAGTATGGTAAGAATGCTATACTTGTTCTTTTGGCACAGGGCCTGAGATAGAATCACACAAGTCAGCAACATTCTTTTAAATGACAGAAGTAGAATGCATCTGTATCACCAGGCTCTAGGGGAGGAAGGGGGAGCTTGAATTTTACCAGAAAGGAAGTGCTCCACTGCAGTAGCAATTCCGTAGGGAAGGATGAAGTATCACATGTGCCAATCGTTGATTAAAAGGGTGAAAAGGATTTCTATTAATGCATTTGTTTTCTCTCCCAACACAGGTGTAACTCATGCAATGGGAGGCAGAGGAGGCCTGAACAGAGGAAATATTAGTTAAAGGATCTGTAAAGTAATTACAGCTGTGTATACAAAAGTGCCAGTTTGCCTGTGGTTGCTTTAGTGTAATGAAGCCAGAGCTTAAAGCAGCATTTTATACTTAGATTTGCGTGCACACATTTCAATGTCTTTATTAATAAAATTAGACAAAATGTCAACATTCAAATGGCATCTTTTTTTTAAAATCCTCTGCTGTGCATCACTTGCTAGGACAGTTGTACCAGTCTTTGGACACAGTCTTTCCTGTGAGAGCAGTAACAGGTCTTGCTATTCTTTTGCCAACATCCAAACTGTAGTACCGATCTGAAATTGAAGATATGTCAGAATTAAATTCCAGAAACTACATTTAGTACATGGAAAGAATCTTGAAGTTAAAGCCTTCCTTTTAATTTCATTTAGGGGTGAATAACAGATTTTTCATTCCACATACATATATGGAGTTGAGAGGCTATAACAATGAATTTTTGTCCTCAACTTTATTTTTTACATGTCCTTCTTTGTGTTTAGCTAAGTTTTACAGTACTGCTAATAATTAAATCTGTCCCAAGAACAGGGAGCAGGGAAGAATACTCTTATACTGCTAGAACACAGAAATAGCCTTAAGAATTTGGAAATCAAACAAACTAGAAACAAAACAATCCTGCACTGACTACAAAAGTGGGAACTCTATGGTCCCCAAGTATGAATTGGCCTATGTTAAGGTTAGGAATTTGATCATACTGGCAGAGACTTACTTTAGTATCCTGTACTTGGATACGGCTAGTTCTTAGAGCTTTTTTTTCTGAATAACCCAGAAAATGCTGAGGAATGCTTTTACATGATCCTGGCTAGAGGGAAAGGATCTACCTAATCTAGAATAATAAATCATTTTTTCCTGTGAAGCAAAATGGTTCATGTCCCTCCCATTTTTGTTTTGTTTTGTCAGAAACATAGTTCCATGGAAGCCAGTGAAAAAACTATCGATGTGTAGTGGTACCAGGGTTTCACTCTATCATTAATATAATATGTCAGGTTTTTTGTCACTTCATAAGCCTGAACTCTTATGGCAACGCATTCCACAACTGGCTGGTTTGAATCATTGTACTTCGTTGCTGCTAGTTGTCCTGTAATCACTGATCTTTAATAAAAACATCTCTTGATTACAGGCAACATTTTAATTCTCAGGACTTTTTTGGTAATGCTTAAAATTAGTCTTGCAGAATCACAAGCAGTAACCTCATGCTTTGGAAAGCTCAGAGATAGATGGGCTTCTTTCTTCCCCATCCCTTAGTCTTTTGAAATGTATAGTAACTTGCATTAGCTTTAACTTACTGTAAGAGAAGGCATAATAATCATAGCCATCTGGCTTATTGTAGTTGGGTAGTGATATAGTTGAATGAATTACTTTCGGGAGCCCTCTCCAGTAGGCAGTCATTTTGATTTCCTTACGCAAAACTCCTGCAATCAAAAGAAAACTTAAGTTGGGAGGTGTCACAGTGTGTCTGCTGTAAGCTATCATTTGCTTGTATAATCTACAGCAAGTGAGATTTATTGGATTAAAAAATTTTAAAAGTACTATATTTAAAAAAAAAATGGAACAGAATGTTGCGTTTCAGAAACTACTAAGATTGAAATGGTTGTATGAAAGAACCATAATAAAAATAAGTTACCGGATGGATATGGGTTGATTCTGACAGTCTGAATAACGGTTGGCATTCTTACTGCACGTTGAAAGCGTCTCCTTATTACAAGTCTTGGGACATAAGCTGGGTATCTTATGGTAAGCTGGGTTCTTCTTTGACACTTCTTGGCTGGTTCTTGTCTGTACACATACTGTTGCATGTTGCCATCTAAAATAGACATTTGTTTCATTTGGTTAAAAAAACCCAAAAAACCCACCCAACCACCAGCTAGATCAGATATGAAAATGCCATTGATATCCGTATCACACACAGGAAATCAATAGCATCATTTTAATACATATACAGCTGTTGCAGCCTTCAGCTTTTTATATCCATCCCTACATTTTGAGATAAAAGCCTTGCTCTCTAAATCCAACATGTGCTTCTAGATCTAGTGTTACCTCCTGCAGGCTCATTACTGTAGTAAGTACAATTCCAGGGGAACTGCTTTTGTTGCCATCTATCCTATTTATCAAGGAGAGGGTGAGACCATCATTTTAGGCTGCATGGGAGGAGGGCTGGAGTCCAGAAGAAGATTTGCATTTCCTTAACCTCTGCTTTTTAAATACAGATAACAATTCTTATGTTGGCAGTACATCATTCATACAAGATAAGGAAATTACATTAATTTAAGATATGGCATAAGAAATAGGGAGGGAGATTGCCATACATAGTTATGAACTAGTAAGATGAAAGCCTTCCCTTCTCTAATTAACTCTAGACTAAAATAATTTTGCCACCAGGATGCTGGATTCTGTCCCTTACAGTCCTGTCCATTTTAAAATGCATTTAAAGATCTGTAAGTACCAATACAAATCTTTAAAGCTTCAGGTTACTTTTTGACCACCTAGCACACTTGGACACCACTTATGTTTCTGGTTTTGAAAGAAAGATGTCTTTCAGTCAAGAAAAAGGGCGTATTATTCCTGACTAATGCAATTCAAGCACTTTTTGGTCATCTGTGAACTCCTGAAATATGAGACATACCTTTTTTGATAAAATAAACAGATTCTGGTCTGTTCTTGTATCTTGCCACGGGGAGGGTTGCTACTATTTTCCCACTTAGCCCTGCAAATCCATTTGCAAGAGGTTTGGGATAGCCTTTATCCATAACGCCGTTAGTAAAACGCCAGTATAGGGGACCCTGATGATTTAAGGAGAAAGTGAGCTTTACAGGAAATTCATTCTCAGCAATTGAGCTTCAACACAGACATGAAAAATAATCATAACACTAGCATTTTGATAACTACATTGTAAAACTGACTGGAACCACTCCTCCTACATCCATTTAAAACAGGAAAAAATATTACAACTTCATAAAATATCTCTGCAGTCTTTTAACACCGCCTTTGAGTAGGAATAGAGTATCTTGGAAATGAACTGTTAAGAGTGGTTACTGAACAAAGCTGTTTGCTTTCTAAATCTCTAAATTTGTGCAAGGAGGAAAGGCTGCTTGAATTCCAGGACTGAGTGATTAATTGGGAAATAACTGTATATGGTCTTTAATGAGGTGTGGGCATTTCATCATCATCTTCTTCCAGGAAGGAAAACGTATTGGGAGCTAATTTAGGCCATATGTGGGCAAGGGAAAGACATGATAAAATAGCCATATTTTAAAGCGTTGGATTTTTTTGAAGTGTGGCTGGTATGTAGATATTACTCAATTATGTTATTCTGTCAATGCTTTGACTCCTAGCCAATTACAGGGGAAAAAAACCACTCAATGGAGTTTTTTCCTGACAAGCACTCTTTCAAGGCAGACGAGGGGTGGCTGGGGGAGAGACACCTGACTTCACCCACAGAGTTTCAAACCCACCACGCTGTTTGAAAACACCATTTGTTCTATAAAATGAGCAACACAGCCCCAGAGCAACGCAAGGCTCCTCTTCTGCGGGGCTGCATTTCAAAGCCTGCACCTTTTTTGAAGCCGGCCACCTGCCCCACACGCCCTCTGGGCTGCTTCCCGCGCTCGTCACGCTCACTGCCCGGAGGGGGAGGGAGCTCCCCACCTTGATGAAGAAGGTCTTGCCATCGCAGTTGCACCTGGAGAAGACGGCGTCGATGGGCGACGGGATGCCCCAGCCGTCGCTGATCCGGCGGGGGCTGGCGGTCGGTGGGCTCCTGCCGTTCAGCAGCCAGTAGTAGTGACCTGCGCGGCGGGAGGAGACACGGTGAAACGCGTGTGGACCAACGGACAGACAGACAGACGCAGGCAGAAAGGCACTGGAAACGAGGATCCTCCTCCTGTCTTTCCTCGCTCCTGCCTCAGGACGTGGCTGAGGGCGTAAGGCGGCCCNAGGAGGAGGAGGAAGAGGGGGGCCGGGGCCGGCCTACCTCGGAAGACGGCCAGGGTGCCGTTCGGCAGGGCCACCATGCCGTCCGCCGGCTTCCCGTTGCACAGGTCCTTCTCGTCCTTCGCTGCAAAACACAGTGGCTTGGGTTTGTTTAACATTTAACAGAAAGTGCATTACCTCCCCTGCTCACCACCAGTAGCACTGCAGCTGTTAAATGTGGTCACTTGTGTCGGGTGATGTTCAGGCCTCTCTGTCCTTCAGGCCTCCGCCTGTCATCCAAAGGGTTTAATTACTCATTTGAGAGAGATTCTGGTGCTCGTGTTTTGGTCCCAGGAGTGCAAGACCAGCCGTTTACCTGACTAGGTACAGGTATCGTCACTTATTGCTTACCTGAGTACCTGTAATTCAAAAAAAGACCTATAAATGCATCATATGCGATGTTCCTCATTTAATTGTTTCATGTTCTGGGATGTTTACTTGATGTTTCTCCAAGCTGCTCTAGTGGGTTCCCCTCCCCCTCCTTATTTGTTAAAAAAGCATTTACATTTACTTTCAGTTAAATATAAAGGAAGGATGAATCTCCTTTGGACAAAAATCCAAGTATTTTCCATCTAAAAAACTTTTTTTTTTTCCAAAATATATATCAATATATCATTGAAAAATTGCCCAAGAACCTAGGGGCTATATCTGATTAAAATGAACTGAGAACATAAAAAATATTGTGGCAAAAAAATCACAGAGGAAAGAGAATACAAGGAAAAGACTTCTTGTCTGTCTTATTTGACATTTTTTGTATGTGACTATAAAATGACAGGTTAGGTACCACGAGTAACGGTGGATATTCAGCCTGACTCCCTAGCAATGTTTTCATGGGACTTAGAAATGTACTTCTTTGTCCATGACTTCTTGTGTTTGCATCTTCCACAGTACTTACAGCAAATGTTTTTCAGCTGGACCAATTACTGCAACCAATTACTGAAACAAGATCACACTCTAAACTACATGGAGAATTTCCATAACAACACAATTGAAAACTGAGGTACCAGTATTCAGGATGCTGGCAGCTGTAGTACCATGGTCATGGTTGACCACCAGGACAGAAGTGCCATGTTCTTCTGGCACCAGATAGAAAGGTCTTGCATGTCCTTTACTCACGAGTTTTGTTGTACTCTCTGGTTGAGTTATTGGTGCTTTTGTACCTACTGGACTGCAGTTACCTTGTGTTTCTCCAGTTAAAATTGGCAAGTCCATAGTTTGTATTAAAGGCTTGCTGTTCATCTCGGGCTCTTCTTTTACTGGCAGAGTTTCAGGGTCGGATGGATGAGGCTCATCTCTTGTGTCAGTAACCTCCTGGAAATGTATAGTTGGCTTGGATGTCCCTTTAGAAACAATAAACATTTCTTCTATCGTGTCTTTTTTATCTCTTGTAGTGGTCTCTTTGGTAACTCTAGCTTCCTCTCCCTTGTCTATACTAGGGGCCTTTTCAGTGGCATCTTCCATTTCTTTTTCAGGTGTGATGCTAGTTTCTTTGATGGTCATTGCCTCTTTTTTACCACCTGTTGTTGTATCTACAACAACACAAGTAGTACTTGTGCTCTCTTTAGCTGCTGCTGTTACAGTCTGCTTCGTTTCCATAGTTGTGTGTCTTTTACTTGTTGTCACAATCTCCCTGGGTTTAGGAGTTGAATCTGTTTTGGCAGTTGTCAACACAGTGGGCTTGGGCATGGGAGTTGTAGCTGCTGCAGCTGCTGTTGTTACAGTTGCTGTTCCCACAGGGCTTTCTTCTTTTTTAGCTGTTAAAGTCTCTTTTGGTATAGGAGTCTTGTCTTGTTTAGCTGGGGTTGCTTCTTTTTCTGCAGCCATTGTTGCAGTCTTTTTGTCCGCAGTAGTTGCTTCTGATTCAGCTGCTGTAGTGACAGTTTGCTTGGCTGTAGGAGTTGTATTTGGAATATCATCCTTACCTTTAGGAGAGTCATCTGGCTTAGCTGTTATCACCGTAGTTACAGTAGTTGTGTCTTTCCTACTTGTTAAAATGTCTTTAAGCACAGTAGTTTTGTCTTTCTTGGGTGTTGTTATCTCTTTGTTCACTGTGGTTGTTTCTATTTTACTTGTCAGCTCTTTGGTTATAGGTATACTAACAGTT
Source organism: Fregata magnificens (assembly GCA_013389945.1). Taxonomy (NCBI): domain Eukaryota; kingdom Metazoa; phylum Chordata; class Aves; order Suliformes; family Fregatidae; genus Fregata; species Fregata magnificens. Next base: position 119,130 of record WAAD01003916.1, on the reverse strand, counting down.
TTAGCTGTTGTTTTGTCTTTTTTATCAGTTATTGTAACAATCTCAGTAGTTCTATCTGCAGACACCACTATCCTTTGTACTGCTGTAGTCATGTCTTTCGCAGTTGTGCTGCTTGCTACTTTGGGTGCAGGAGTTGTAATTTCCTTCTCCGCTGTTGTTTCTGAAACTGTTATGTCCGCTTCAGGTATGGGTGTTTCTTTCCTAGTTGTGACCACCTCACTGCTTTGAGTGGTTGTGGCTATTGTAGCAGTTGTTACTAAACCAGGGACAGTAGTTGTCACTTCAATAGGTGTTGTTTTCTGTATGGTAGTGGTGGCAGCCTCAGTGGCTGCAGGGGTAGTCCCATTGACCTTAGGGGTGGTGGGAGAGTCTACCTTGGTCGTTGGTGCCTCTGGGGTTGTGTTTTCTGCTTTAGGGGTGGTAGGAGAGTCTGCCTTGATTGTTGGGGCCTCTGGTGTTGTGTGTTCAGGTTTGGGGGTGGCGGGAGAGTCAGCCTTGGTCATTGGTGCCTCTGTGGCCTCTGGGGTTGTGTCTTCAGGTTGGAGGGTGGTGGGAGAATCTGCCTTGCTTGTTGGTGCCTCTGGGGTTGGCTCTTCTGCTTTAGGGGTGGTGGGAGAGTCAGCCTTGGTCGTTGGTGCCTCTGGTGTTGTGTCTTCTGCTTTAGGGGTGGTAGGAGAGTCAGCCTTGGTCATTGGTGCCTCTGGTGTTGGCTCTTCTGCTTCAGGGGTGGTAGGAGAGTCAGCCTTGGTCGTTGGTGCCTCTGGTGTTGTGTCTTCTGCTTTAGGGGTGGTAGGGGAGTCAGCCTTGGTCATTGGTGCCTCTGGTGTTGTGTCTTCTGCTTCGGGGGTGGTAGGAGAGTCTGCCTTGATTGTTGGGGCCTCTGGTGTTGTGTGTTCAGGTTTGGGGGTGGTGGGAGAGTCAGCCTTGGTCATTGGTGCCTCTGGGGTTGGGTCTTCTGCTTTAGGGGTGGTAGGGGAGGCAGCCTTGGTCATTGGTGCCTCTGGGGTTGGGTCTTCTGCTTTAGGGGTGGTAGGGGAGGCAGCCTTGGTCATTGGTGCCTCTGGGGTTGGGTCTTCTGCTTTAGGGGTGGTAGGAGAGTCTGCCTTGATTGTTGGGGCCTCTGGTGTTGTGTGTTCAGGTTTGGGGGTGGTGGGAGAATCTGCCTTGCTCGTTGGGGCCTCTGTGGCCTCTGGGGTTGGCTCTTCTGCTTTAGGGGTGGTGGGAGAGTCTGCCTTCATCGTTGGTGCCTCTGGGGTTGTATCTTCAGGTTTGGGGGTGGTAGGAGAGTCTGCTTTGGTCGTTGGTGCCACTGGGGTTGTGTGTTCGGGTTTGGGGGTGGTGGGAGAGTCTGCCTTGGTCATTGGTGCCTCTGGGGTTGTGTGTTCTGGTCTGGGGGTGGTAGGAGAGTCTGCTTTGGTTGTTGGTGCCACTGGGGTTGTGTCTTCGGGTTTGGGCGTGGTGGGAGAGTCAGTCTTGGTCGTTGGTGCCTCTGTGGCCTCTGGGGTTGGCTCTTCTGCTTTGGGGGTGGTGGGAGAGTCTGCTTTGGTCGTTGGTGTCACTGGGGTTGTATGTTCAGGTTTGGGGGTGGTGGGAGAGTCAGCCTTGGTCATTGGTGCCTCTGTGGCCTCTGGGGTTGTGTCTTCAGGTTTGTGGGTGGTGGGAGAATCTGCCTTGCTTGTTGGTGCCTCTGGGGTTGGCTCTTCTGCTTTAGGGGTGGTGGGAGAATCTGCTTTGGTCGTTGGTGTCACTGAGGTTGTATCTTCAGGTTTGGGGGTGGTGGGAGAGTCAGCCTTGGTCGCTGGTGCCTCTGTGGCCTCTGGGGTTGGCTCTTCTGCTTCAGGGGTGGTGGGAGAGTCTGCCTTGGTCGTTGGTGCCTCTGTGGCCTCTGGTGTTGTGTGTTCAGGTTTGGGGGTAGTGGGAGAGTCTGCCTTGGTCGTTGGTGCCTCTGTGGCCTCTGGTGTTGTGTGTTCAGGTTTGGGGGTAGTGGGAGAGTCTGCCTTGGTCGTTGGTGCCTCTGTGGCCTCTGGTGTTGTGTGTTCAGGTTTGGGGGTGGTGGGAGAATCTGCCTTGGTCAGTGGTGCCTCTGTGACTTCTGGGGTTGGCTCTTCTGCTTTGGGAGTGGTGGGAGAATCTGCCTTCATCGTTGGGGCCTCTGGGGTTGGCTCTTCTGCTTTAGGGGTGGTGGGAGAGTCAGCCTTGGTCGTTGGTGCCTCTGTGGCCTCTGGTGTTGAGTGTTCAGGTTTGGGGGTAGTGGGAGAGTCTGCCTTGGTCGTTGGTGCCTCTGTGACTTCCGGGGTTGGCTTTTCTGCTTTGGGGGTGGTGGGAGAGTCCACATCAGTCATTGGTTCCTCTGTGCCCTCAGGGGTCATATCTTCAACTGTAGGAGTCGTGGGAGAATCTGCCATGGTCGTTGGTGCCTCTGTGGCCTCAGAGGTTGTCTCTTCAGGTTTGGGAGTGGTAGGAGAGTCTGCCTTGCTCATTGGTGCCTCAGTGGGCAGAGCAGTTTTCTCTTCATCTTCTGGGGCATTGGTTTGAGAGTGTGCCTCAGTCATTGGTTCCTCTGTGACTTCAGGCTTTGGCTCTTCAGGTTTGGGGGTGGTAGGAGGGTCAGCCTTGGTTGTTGGTGCCTCTGTGGCCTCTGGGGTTGTGTCTTCAGATTTGGGGGTGGTGGGAGAGTCTGCATCGGTCATTGGTTCCTCTGTGCCCTCAGGGGTCATATCTTCAACTGTAGGAGTCGTGGGAGAATCTGCCATGGTCGTTGGTGCCTCTGTGGCCTCAGAGGTTGTCTCTTCAGGTTTGGGAGTGGTAGGAGAGTCTGCCTTGCTCATTGGTGCCTCAGTGGGCAGAGCAGTTTTCTCTTCATCTTCTGGGGCATTGGTTTGAGAGTGTGCCTCAGTCATTGGTTCCTCTGTGACTTCAGGCTTTGGCTCTTCAGGTTTGGGAGTGGTAGGAGAGTCTGCCTTGCTCATTGGTGCCTCAGTGGGCAGAGCAGTTTTCTCTTCATCTTCTGGGGCATTGGTTTGAGAGTGTGCCTCAGTCATTGGTTCCTCTGTGACTTCAGGCTTTGGCTCTTCAGGTTTGGGAGTGGTAGGAGAGTCTGCCTTGCTCATTGGTGCCTCAGTGGGCAGAGCAGTTTTCTCTTCATCTTCTGGGGCATTGGTTTGAGAGTGTGCCTCAGTCATTGGTTCCTCTGTGACTTCAGGCTTTGGCTCTTCAGGTTTGGGAGTGGTAGGAGAGTCTGCCTTGCTCATTGGTGCCTCAGTGGGCAGAGCAGTTTTCTCTTCATCTTCTGGGGCATTGGTTTGAGAGTGTGCCTCAGTCATTGGTTCCTCTGTGACTTCAGGCTTTGGCTCTTCAGGTTTGGGAGTGGTAGGAGAGTCTGCCTTGCTCATTGGTGCCTCAGTGGGCAGAGCAGTTTTCTCTTCATCTTCTGGGGCATTGGTTTGAGAGTGTGCCTCAGTCATTGGTTCCTCTGTGACTTCAGGCTTTGGCTCTTCAGGTTTGGGAGTGGTAGGAGAGTCTGCCTTGCTCATTGGTGCCTCAGTGGGCAGAGCAGTTTTCTCTTCATCTTCTGGGGCATTGGTTTGAGAGTGTGCCTCAGTCATTGGTTCCTCTGTGACTTCAGGCTTTGGCTCTTCAGGTTTGGGAGTGGTAGGAGAGTCTGCCTTGCTCATTGGTGCCTCAGTGGGCAGAGCAGTTTTCTCTTCATCTTCTGGGGCATTGGTTTGAGAGTGTGCCTCAGTCATTGGTTCCTCTGTGACTTCAGGCTTTGGCTCTTCAGGTTTGGGAGTGGTAGGAGAGTCTGCCTTGCTCATTGGTGCCTCAGTGGGCAGAGCAGTTTTCTCTTCATCTTCTGGGGCATTGGTTTGAGAGTGTGCCTCAGTCATTGGTTCCTCTGTGACTTCAGGCTTTGGCTCTTCAGGTTTGGGAGTGGTAGGAGAGTCTGCCTTGCTCATTGGTGCCTCAGTGGGCAGAGCAGTTTTCTCTTCATCTTCTGGGGCATTGGTTTGAGAGTGTGCCTCAGTCATTGGTTCCTCTGTGACTTCAGGCTTTGGCTCTTCAGGTTTGGGAGTGGTAGGAGAGTCTGCCTTGCTCATTGGTGCCTCAGTGGGCAGAGCAGTTTTCTCTTCATCTTCTGGGGCATTGGTTTGAGAGTGTGCCTCAGTCATTGGTTCCTCTGTGACTTCAGGCTTTGGCTCTTCAGGTTTGGGAGTGGTAGGAGAGTCTGCCTTGCTCATTGGTGCCTCAGTGGGCAGAGCAGTTTTCTCTTCATCTTCTGGGGCATTGGTTTGAGAGTGTGCCTCAGTCATTGGTTCCTCTGTGACTTCAGGCTTTGGCTCTTCAGGTTTGGGAGTGGTAGGAGAGTCTGCCTTGCTCATTGGTGCCTCAGTGGGCAGAGCAGTTTTCTCTTCATCTTCTGGGGCATTGGTTTGAGAGTGTGCCTCAGTCATTGGTTCCTCTGTGACTTCAGGCTTTGGCTCTTCAGGTTTGGGAGTGGTAGGAGAGTCTGCCTTGCTCATTGGTGCCTCAGTGGGCAGAGCAGTTTTCTCTTCATCTTCTGGGGCATTGGTTTGAGAGTGTGCCTCAGTCATTGGTTCCTCTGTGCCCTCAGGGGTCATATCTTCAACTGTAGGAGTCGTGGGAGAATCTGCCATGGTCGTTGGTGCCTCTGTGGCCTCAGAGGTTGTCTCTTCAGGTTTGGGAGTGGTAGGAGAGTCTGCCTTGCTCACTGGTGCCTCAGTGGGCAGAGCAGTTTTCTCTTTATCTTCTGGGGGATTGGTGTGAGAGTCTGCCTCAGTCATTGGTTCCTCTGTGACTTCAGGGGCTGGCTCTTCAGGTTTGGGGGTGGTAGGAGGGTCAGCCTTGGTTGTTGGTGCCTCTGTGGCCTCTGGGGTTGTGTCTTCAGATTTGGGGGTGGTGGGAGAGTCTGCATCGGTCATTGGTTCCTCTGTGCCCTCAGGGGTCATATCTTCAACCATAGGAGTTGTGGGAGAGTCTGCCTTGGTCATTGGTGACGCTGTGGCCTCAGAGGTTGTCTCTTCAGGTTTGGGAGTGGTAGGAGAGTCTGCCTTGCTCACTGGTGCCTCAGTGGGCAGAGCAGTTTTCTCTTTATCTTCTGGGGGATTGGTGTGAGAGTCTGCCTCAGTCATTGGTTCCTCTGTGACTTCAGGGGCTGGCTCTTCAGGTTTGGGGGTGGTAGGAGGGTCAGCCTTGGTTGTTGGTGCCTCTGTGGCTTCAGGGGTTGGCTGCTCTTCTTTGGGGGTAGTAGGGGAGTCCGCTTCAGTCATTGGTGCCTCTGTGGCCTCTGGGGTTCTGTCTTCAGGTTTGGTGGTGGTGGGAGAGTCTGCCTTGGTCGTTGGTGCCTCTGTTGTTGCAGTGGTATCTTTCTGAGCCGTAGTGGACTCTTTGGTAGTTGTTGCTTGTGTGGTAGTACTTGCGGTAGGTGGTGAACTAGATGTAGTTGCTTTGATTGGTGGGCTTGTATCAGGGTGTTTTGTAGTTGGAGCAGGACTGGTCACTTTGTTTTCCAGTCCGCTGCCAGTATCTATGAGAACAAATATATATTTGAAGTTAAGACACCGGAATTGCAGTGCATGCGCCTATTGCATATTAATTGTTTTTATACCGATTAGAAATAGCTGCTTATCTTTTGAATAGCAATAGTTGGTTTTATGGTCTTTGCTGTAAAAGCTTTCTGTGTAAAATTGCATTTAATTACCTTTAAAGTGGCTGAAACATTTATTTAAACTGGAAAAAAAAAAAAAAAAGGGATATGTGGAAACCTAAGTTAAATTGATAAGTGCCAGTTTATTGACTTAGGTAACTACTGGCTAAAAAAAAAAAGGATACGTGGAAACCTCAGTTAAATTGGTAAACCGCCAGTTTATGGACTTAGGTAACCGTCAAAACTAACCCGGACTGGGTTAAATGTGAATTCCTTTTGTCTGCATGGGACTTTGCAGCAGCTTAGCTAAGTTTTAAGTAATCCTTTTGGCTAACCTGTTGCAACTCCAAGTGCAGCATAGCAAATTTTAGTTTGGTGTTTGTAGGTGAGGCCAACTGGTGTTTCCATCCTTTTTCATGCAAGGGGAGCCACACTATAAAATGTAGTCCTTCTAATGGGACACTTCCCTTCTCAGTCTGTTCTTTTATTTGTTCCTCTGGTCTTAATTGTAATGTGGCCTGCACCGATCACCTGGACTTGAAGGAGAGAGTTAGGGAAATAGGAGGAAAACAAACTTTCAGGGTTCAGACACCTGACTGCATCTCCTACTATATCTTTATATCTTGGGTGTTTTTCCTCTTTGTGACTTACAGCTTTAAGACTCTCTTTACTTGTATATGTAGTTGCACTGACTTAAGTACAATTATTAGTATAGCTATATTCACCAAAAGTATAGCTATATTCACCAAAAACGAACAGTAAACGTTTCTGCATTTTAATCTCTCCACTAAGTGTTATCTCTGTGATGTTTTGCTGTTTAATTCTGTTTTCACATAGGGTTTTTTTCTATGATTCCTGCTGTGTTGCTGTCTACCATTACAACTGACTTGACATTTGTTTCTTGAAAACCTGAAAAAAACAAGTGCAGCATCATGTGGTTTGGGGCCACGTTGTTCAGCTTTTGAACAAATCTAAAAATCAAAAAAGATCTGAGCTATTGCTCATGGTCACAGCCTGATGACTGTTAGCAGCACTGATGCAGTGTCTCTCCCAGCAGACTGGAAGAACTTATAATACTGTAGTGAGAAATAATCCCTGTGTAAACGTATTGTAGAAACAGTGCAGTATGAGCAGAGCGTTACAGAATAGGTTTTCCTCCCACCCAATGTGTCTGAAATACCGTAAGCCAAGTGAGATCCTGTTAATGGTTATTTGAATTTCTTTAATTTTGTTTCATTTGACTCGCTATATTGATTTTTGTAACAGGAAATTGCCACAGCAGAAAAGTAAGTACTCAAAATAAAAATTTAAAAATGTAAGGATTAAAATATTGGCCCAAACTGACTTCTAGTCTCATATCATACTTGTTACTTCAGGTTTCAAGTTCAAACTGATCTCCCAAGTTATCACTTAAAATGCTGGTACAGAATATCAAAGAACACAGGAAAGCAATATATGTTCCATTCAGAAAAAATAAATCATATGTGTTTTCTGAAGCTGCATGAGGCCTGGCTTGATTAAAGCTAGAGAAACCTGCTAGGAGGCTTCCCTGTCCTAGTCCTGCCAATTCATCACTGTCCCAAAAGACGACACCCTTCCTGTTCCAGCCATGGACTTGGTCCAAAACTGACAACGGCGTGCAACATATTTTTGGAAGATGTGTGTGAAAATCTAATAGAGATGCAGGAGACATCACCACATTCCAACATCTGTGTTAAGTGAACTCTCCAAAGTCAGTATCCTGAGGTCTAGGTGAGGTAATTAGTTTATAAACCGAGTGGTTCCAAGCTTGGTAACTGTCTGGTAATGTCTCGCATTGGCTTTCTGTTTCCAGAGCAGGAAAATGGTCTTTAATGTTCCTTCAGGTACCTCCCATCCTGTTTCATTCATGTGCTTTCCTACCTTCCATAACTTCATGGGGCTGTGTTACTTCCTCTGGCTTCTTTTCCTCATTTTTGGATGACTTTTTAGATGTTGATTTGTTTGCTGGAGGAGTCTTAGGTGATGGCTTTTTTGTGTGTACTGAAAGAAATAAAATAATCTATTAATGGGAGCTTTTTTTCTTTACAGATGCTTGGTGTCAACTGTATAAGAAGAACGTGATTACAAAATTTCAGTGACCACCTCCTATATAAATTGAAGCATCTTCGTATCTGTAGGATTCTTTAAAAAAAAAGAGGGGAAATACCCTTTGGATCCCTAAGTGTTTCATCACAGATGGGAGAAATGTTTTTCCTGGAAGTTTGAGGCGAGGCATTCTTTGCTAATGTGAATTTTGAGGTGGGGAAAACATGAATTCTGAGTAGAGCTCTACATTCTGAAAATTTGCCTAATTTTTTTTTTCTCAGCTTATTTTTTTGACTACAGATGTGTTGGGGCTAACTCACTGTAGTGTATCTCTGAGAGCTACCATATTAGCCAAGCATTTACTTTGATAATCCCCTGAAGATTTAGTTATATTGTAGTTCTTCAGACATGTGATAATTCTGCACATAAGTGATCATTTCAGAGAGACATCTTAAAAACAATTGTTTCCTTGAAAGAGACAGAAGCTACAAAGTAGACATGGACCAAAGTAACAATGCAAGGTCTAAGTATTAAGCTAACTTCTAGTAGGTTGAGTTTTAGGAGAAACTGGAGATTTGTGTTCAGATTTTCCAATTCCGAAGATTGCGTGGAATTTCACTTGCATCCAGTAAGAGCCAGAAAATATTTTTTAATTCCTTGTTGGGCCAAATTGTACAATTGGAAGTGAAACCTCTCTTCCCACTAGCGTAGCTTTGTAGAAGGATATTGTTCGTTGTGAAAAAAACGTGATGGAGCTCAGGGTACCTGCAGAATCTTTTTGATCCAACTAAAGGAGCTGGTAACCGCCATAGGTATGTGTAATCAGCTTTTTACAAAAGGAGTCGTACTTTTGTTTCATAAGGTGATGACCATGGTATCAAAGGATTTACTTTCATAGCAAGCTAGTACTCAAAGCAAGTAAGGTTGGGTGTTGAACTATATCCTGAAGCTTTTATTGAGAAGGAGAGAGAAATTCAACAAAATCACTTTGGGAGCTGAATCAGCTTTCAGAAGAGTCAGCAGTGTGTGTGTCGAGGGGGAACGTTTGATCGGTCCTTAACTCTGTGTGTGTGTTTATATTCAAGGGATATAGGGCTTTTGGAGGATAGGAAAGATATGCATTGTAAACTTAGCTCTACTGTACAGAACAAAGTGTTCAGAAGATGCAGAAACAGCAAAATGAAAGTTCACTGCGTGGCCTTAAGTTATTGCATTATTCCAAAAGGCTTAACAGGTTTTTCAATTATTCACACATAGCAAAAATACTAAAATACTGAGTATAGTGGTAGGCTGTGTTTGGGGGATTTTTTTTGTTTGGTTTTTGTTGATTTTTTTTTTTTTGACAAAAATTAATAGCGAAGCCAAGTAACTAAAATACTAGAAGAAACTCTCTAAGATTATGAGCAGTTGGTTAACTTTTCCTTATATTTGAACTGAAGAACAAGTGAAACAGCTGTCTTTTGTGAGTGTTCATGTGTTAAGAACCAGCAGAAAGAGGGAGGTGTTAAGCAACCTCAAAGGCAGCAAATTCACCTCAAGACACTTCTAAGACACTTATCGTGTTGTAGACATCCAGTCAAAAACATGCTGAATACATAGTCTATTTCAGTATAAGTTACTATGCAACCGAGTAGCAAAACCAAGCTGCTATACCAGCACTTGGGGACTGGGAGTGGTTGGTAAGTGAACCAAATGATAATCCATAATGCTAATCTTGTTTGTTAAACTGCATGCTTTGAAAATTGGCTACCTTTGAGGTTGTCTGGTCTGTGAATGCAGCAACCCAGTGCCAAGCCATGTTTGCCAAGTGTGTTCACAGAAATGAATTTAGGTTCGTAAGTAGCAGAAAGTTTAAGGACATGATGAAATTAAACGTGTTCTGTTGGTGTTTTCTAGACTAGAATTTAATTGCTAGTGTCATTAAAGCTATGTGAAGGTGAAGCTGCTCCCCTAGATCTGCACCTTAGTGCTCGACTGACAAAAACCCATCAGGTTCTGCAGTGAAGGACAGAATAAACAGAAGTGACTGTGGGTCAGAGGAATCCTTCCCTGAACTGAATTTGCAGCCTAAAGGTTAAATGTGCATCTTATTAAAATTTCTCTTGCTGCAGTGTGAATGTGTAACCACTTCTGACCAGGCAGATCTTACAGTTCCTCCCTCTTGTCCCAGAGGACGGGTTTCTGTGTTGGACTGCTCTTCCCATTTTGGATTCAAGGTGGGGAGGATCTAGGAGGTCTCTCTCTGTATGCTGCCAGTGATTGCAGTAACCCAAAGCAAGTGGTCTGGAGGTTCAAGCAGTTCTATCCCGATGCAGGGTGTAGGTATTCTCCGCTTTTGGATGGGTTGCAGGAAAATTTAAGGGAGTTGGACTTTCCTTCAACACTACTTGTTTGTACAACAACTAGACTTTTTACTGCAATGTGTCATTCATTCCCCCCAGCTTCTGTCCTTGAATTCTATTACTGATGTAACTTAAGTAGCATGAGTGGAAATGCACATGCAAAACCTGGCCTTACATGTATTATTCTGGGTGACGATTCTGATAGTCAATTAGAGTATGGCTAGTGCGAAAAGAGGGTAACACAAAATAAAACTTTCCCCTCGTAATTCGTATCTTGGTGATGGCTTCCAGTATATCTACCTGTATGTATCTGTAAAGTGTTCATGCTTGAGCAAATGGCCAATTTTTTTTTGTATTAGGTTTTATTATTTCTGTTTTGTTTTTTTGTTCAGCAGCTAACTTCTTGTGTCCTAAGACTCCTGTAAGCAGCCAGTAAGTGCTGATGTTGACTGCTGGTGATGTTAGAGAACAGTAAGTGTTGCAGAATATCTGTGGTATAGAAATGTTAGCAAACATTTATGAAGTCTCTGCCTCTTAGTTCCTGTTTATTGGGTTGTCATGCTGTGGATGTACTAGCAAAAAAATGAGATTGGCTGGCTGAATTTTATGGAAAGATTCAGTTCAGAACTAACGTGAGTAGCATCAACCACAAAGCCTGCACAGTCAATGTTTTATGATAACACAAAGCATCTATATTTAAATTACTACATCTAGGAAAAATATAGTAATAAAGAAATTTCTTACCTTCTTTGCAGTATTTTGTATAATCTGGGCAACATTTGCCATATCTTTCACACTCTATGTCACAGTCACACTCTCTTCCTCTTTCGAAGGCTTCAAAGCAACGTCCTTTGCAGGAGACTGCTGCATAAGGCAGAACAAAGTTAGTATTTTTGGCTAGCTCACATTTAACACTGGGACCTTTCTACAGTGAAGTCATTTTTTTAAGCTGATGTAAAGAATATCTTCATAAAATCAGGTGGGTTTTCTGGTCTGATCCACAACTTGTTTGTGTAATTGTGGGGTTTGGATCAGGCCATACAACCAGAACTGCACTTTGCCACTGCAGTATGTTGAGACCATTTAGAATTTGTAGTGGAATAAAATGTGACCTCGGAGTTCACTTTAGCTAGGTCCCATCATAGAAGGTTTCCATTTCCCTAATCAAATAGCAGTTATCTCAAGAATAGTATTTAAAGTCTGGGTTGGGTTTTCAAAAAGGTGTTCATCAGGGTACCACTCTGCATCAAGAGTGATGGGTCTACCAAAGCATTTCTGAAAAAGAATTTGCCTAAACAGGTCATGACCAAGTGGACCTGGTGTCTCTGGGCAAATACTGTAACTTCTTTGTGTGAATGAGGTAACGAAGTCACACAAAGTTACTATTTTTGAAATGTTATCCCAGTCTATTTAATACAGTTCTTCAATTATTAGTACTAAAGGAGTATCTACCATGTTTTGACATGATTAGTAACCACACTTTTAATAATTCATTATTGGTTAACTTCTGATAACTTCAGTCATTATACTACTTCTGTTTCATATCAAATAATGACCAAGTTGTTCTGGAAAGTGTGTGCACAGCTATTACAGACTTCAGCAAAACATGCTTGCTGTATTTTTCAAGGACAAAATTTGACCCTAAACATATACATTACATTACAATCTAATATTTATTAACATTCAGTAGTACCTTTAATATGTACTTAATTAACTGTTAAATTGAAATTACTATGTTAGACCTGAAGTGGATATTTTTTGAGGATGCTTAGCATCTCACAGAATTGAGCCAACAATTAACTATGACTTGGTATTTCCAGAATTTACCATATGATCTGTAATTCTTGTCCTGTACATTTTCTGTACATAAGTCTCTATTGAAGTCATTGTCTTTGTGGCACACAGGGCATAAAATCATATTTTACAATTAAGTAATAATCTAGCAAAATTAGGATTACTGTATAGGCAGGTTCTGAACACCTTTTGACCAGTGTAGATGTGGAGTGAGTCTGTTGATGCCCGTGGATTCATCCCACATGCATAGGTGAGAATTGTTTTTATTTTATGGCGTTAGGGCAGTTTTTATTCATAAGCAATGTCTGGCATTCCTCTAATTTAGTCAGCATCAATCACACACTAACTGGGCAACAGTCCTTAGACTGCCTGCATCCTTTAAGGATGGTGTCTACTGTGCTTCATTCAGTGATTTAGGGTAGAACAGGGAAGACTTCCTCTAGCCTTCAACATTTTATTAAAAGTTATGTAGATGGCCCACAATAAATAAATAGCCTACATAATTAAAATGCCTCAGTGTGTACTTTCATTTATGAAAATTGCTGATGTCGCCTTGCAAATCAAAATCAGGATGGGGAAGACTGAAGTGCGAGTGTTTCCAGTGTGCATGTCAGAGTGTCAGAATTAGCATTTTAGGGAGTGCTGCATCTGCGTTTTGAACAACACTTGGCCTGTGTTGCTGGATCTAGGAAGTCTTATCTTACACCTGTAATCTTACTAGAACTACAGTGTAGTGTAACAAACTGCAGTTGTCTAAATCACTGATATTTTTGACATTGGTGATTCATAAGCAAATATTTTTAAACTCACTAAACCAGTTTGAAATACCTGTATTTATTTACACTATACAGTTTTGCATATAAAGAAAGCGTATAAAATAATACTAATCCAACCGTCTTTTCCATCAAACTCTGGACATGGTTCTGATCCAGAGTTAATTTCTATCCATGGAAGGACACCCTCTGACTTTGGATTAGACCCTACTGCCTCCGCATCTCTTAAATTTGAGTTGGAATATCCCAGAATTTCTTCCTGGAAAACCCTGAATTTGCTTTTACCATTTTTTTTTTTTTTTGTATAAGAGACAAACAGATATAGTACAAATGCACTAAGGAGAAGAAAACAAGCAGTAGGTAAACTGTTTCCCCCGCTCTCGCCTAGCTCTGCTCTTCTGAGAAGCAAAATCCTTTTCTCTGTGATAACCTGTGGATACACAATTTTCTTTGAATGGGTTGCAAGAGGTTATCACTGAGTTTTTGAGGGGGAGGAAAATACATGTATGAACAAGGACACAGCGAACTAAAAGAGACATTTAAGCATTCAGAGGAGAGACACTGGTGTGATAGAGAGTTGGAGGAAATGGGAGGGGAAGTCTTGCCGATAGGAATTGGCTGTGTTTGGGAACTTACCCACTGTGCAGACTTTCTTGAAGTCAGGGCAGCACTCCATGTAGTGTTGACAGTTAAAATCACAGTGGCAGTCATGCTCTCTAGAATACCCTTCCCCACATCTCCCTGTACAGCTTGATAAATCTAAAATCACACAACACTGGTGTAAACATTGCCAAGCCAAAATGGTGTGTAAGGAAATGCTGAACGGCAAAGTAGTAAGATTTATCTTTTTTTTTTCTACAGAGTGCCATTTCTTCACTTGGTATTGCAGAACTGAACCTGTGGGCCCGGCGCAACCCTTCCTAAAGGCATGTGGATCGGAGGTTTGCTCTGAGCCATCCTGAGGACCGGCAGCAGCACGCTCAGGTTAGGGGCTAACTTATCCTGTTTCTCCTGAAGATTAATGAATCCCTGAGGACTGGTTTAGTAATATGGCAACACCAGTTCTGGCATCCAAACTAGCCCATGCAGATTTATCTTAAGCAGTATATCAGCCAGGCACTATATTGTTTTGCAGACTTATTCTCCATCTTAATTCACCCTATGTATGGTTATAGATGTGCACCTGCACTGCTGTACCTGACAGATTCATTTTACTCCTTGTAATGTTCCACATAATAACAAAATAAAATCAGTTTAGCTCGCAAACTGGTGAGCACTGTCATAATAAATACAGGTCCCTGAAGCCATTTTTATTGGCAGTTCTCAAAATCTGCCTGCTCTCTAAATTATTTTTTTCCCTGAGGTCAGAGAGGAATTTGGTATCAACTCTGAGGTTTGGAACAGTTGGAATCCAGTCTTGCAATCTTCTATAAAGTACTTTTTGTTAAATGGGAGATTACTTATTAGTAGAGTAACATAAAAGTTCATCCCACAATGGCTTTACTGCTAGACTGCTGTAGTGTTGGAAAATGCAAGACAATAATAAATGGTGCAGGTCACAGGTGGTAAGCAAGACGTCGGGAGGTCTGCCTTCAAACTGCATGCATTCAGGCTTGGCAGCAGTTTGTTACTTTCTACTGCCAGATCAGATATTCACCCTGGAACAACTCCCCTTCCTATGTGAAATCTCTACTAACATAACATGCTAATGGCTTCTTCTGGAAAAGAAACATGCAGGACCACAAGTGAAGTGCCCCTAAATACAAACAAAGAAGCTGAACAATCAGCAAGCTAAAACAGAGTTAAGATAATCAGCCGAAACATTGAGGAGCAACAAGAAAATAACAGGAAATAACATGTAACACAACACCAAAGACAATTTCTAACAGCACGCACTCCGTGTGTATGTATGAAGGAAGACCATGGGATAACAAATAATTATATATATTGTGATTTTCAGCAGTTAAGTATAATGTTTGTTACCATTTCTTTACAAATAATGAAGCGGAACTAGGGAATAAATGCAGAAGTTAGTGGACTTGAGTTAATGGGCTCTTAATGGGGGAGTTGAAAAGAGAAACTAGGCATCTTCCTTTATGGATAAGTGCCCAATATATTGCACTCTTCTTCCCTTAGAGGAAGAAAATATAGATAAGTCCAGAAAGTAACAACTTTTTGTTTGTTTATTTGTTATAAGTTTGTGACTTGTAAGTTATGAAGTTACTTCTAAGGAAAATGCCCAAATGGTTCTACCTGCTGTTGACAAGAGTCTTGATTTTTGCTGAAAACAGTGGGAAGGCTTCTGTCAACTTCAGAGGGTGCAGTGTCAGACTGTTCTGCCCTGCAGGTCAAATCTAACATCTGCTGTGCCCTGATGAGCTGCTCAGATATACAAATTTTATGACTTCTGCTATCAAGTAGTAATAAATTATTTTCTACCAGCAAGTAAACAACAATATTATCACTGTAACGACTTAATAGCTACTTGAGAACTGTGACAGCACAGGACTTGCCAGGCTGCAAGTTCTTCTGTTTCTTCATAACGGTGCTACTTTAGTTAGAAATCAATTACAGATCTTTCAGAGTAAATAAAAATCTGTAGTATTAGACAAATAATAGCCAAAATTGGCCTTAGTGGTGGTAATAAGAGTGCATTTAATGGCAAAGCACTTAGCACAGTATAGACATTCCTTTCCCTGAGCCTATTGTATTTAAATATTCTAAACAAATTATGTGGATATTGTCATTTTAGATTCTTCCTTGAATCATACTGCAAATCACTTGGGCTAAATATGTCAGTCTGAGGGCAACAGGATCTGTAAAATATGTCTACAGAAAAAGAAGTAGGTTCATACACATTTTGCATGATATTCATATTTGTGTTATTCATCAAAAAAAGAGGACCATGTTGTACCAAAATACATTTATGAAAATATTCAGTGATGATAAAACTGAATCATAAAGCCTGTCTGAATAAATATAAAGTTCTAGAACTTAGTATTTTTATGAAGATGCATTTGAAGCAGTCTTAATATTTTGTTTGTAATATTTGTTAGATGTCCTAACACCCTCCCTTCAACTTTGTATGTTACAGTACCTTCAGAGGACACTTCTTGAATCAAGGACAGTGAAAGGATCACCAGGGATACGCAAAGTATGTTCCATATGATCATTACTTTCAGGTATGACATCATCCCTAAAAAGAAATAATCTCACATCACTACATGCAATTCAATTAATCAGTTCATAATTTAAAAAAAAAATGTGGTGCGTATCTTTATACATGATACTAGCTTAATAACAACATAAAATCAGTACTAAAATTATTCAAGGACAAATTGCTAATTTAGAATTACTCCATAAATTCTCTCTTGGTTATTAGTTGATTAGCTGTTCAGTTTTGTAGTAAGACTAGGAAAATTCATTATTAACAAATAACGGGAGTAATTTTTTGCAGAATTCTATTACATGAAAACTACAGTCACAGTCTTCTCCTTTTAACATGGATGCACTTCAGTACAAGAGTTTTTAAGGTTATAATACTGATAAATATAAATGTAAAGTAAAAAAAAATGCTGTCAAAACATTAGTTATTAAGCAACATAATTTTATAAACCATAGTCTGTCATTGAAATATTAGTGTTTAAATATGTCAAATGGAAATGTAGGATAAAAGTAAATATTCTTTCAAAAGGAAAACTTGTCTGGTTTTTCTGTTCCAGTTCATCATTTTCCTTTTGAAGAAGAGCACTTTGATCAAAACACTCAGAGTAGAGATAGGTATTACACTTACCTGACAAAGAATATGTCTGCTCTCAGTGATGTTTCAGATGTCTTATATATTGCTTTGTAACTATGCTGGGGTTAACTAATTAGCTTGTTAAACAAAACCGCCAATGACAGCTTATGACAGCAAACTTTCCACATAAGTTGGAAGAGGTCCCAGATGACTAGACTAACACAACATCTGGAAAATACTCCCATTAAGAAAAATGATTACAGAAAAAACTAAATATGGACTTACTAGTCAAAACACATTTTGATTACTGAGTGAAATGAACAAATTGTCCTGAATGCATCTGGAAGGCATTAGATATTTTTGCATAGCAATAAAAAAATCATTATAGGCAAATGCTGAGTATCTTTTCTTTCCTGTCAAATGTAGCTTAGGTGACAGTAGCCTGAAATTATGCAGTATTATCTGCTACTGATGGTGTATCTTCCCCAAAAAGTTTTGAGATCTAATTCGTGCACTCGTAAGTAATTCGACAGTTCTGCACTGAATATATATACTTTATATATATACTTTTCCCTGAACTGAATGGAAGTTTTTCCAAGGTATTGGGTAGAAATCAAAGAATTCAGTCGAATCTCAAATTTATTAAATATATTATATGTAAAGCATCAAAAATGAATGAGAGAGACTTAAATTGTTTCGGTGGTCTTTGTGTTTATTGGTTCCAGATTCAGGGTACAGGAAATGGTTATTTGCAACTCTTTCTCAGAGCTAAAGGAGGTTTCCACTGAAAATTTTAATGGTCCTGACTCTCGGAGTTTGGGGGGAATCTTTTATTCAGAAACTATCCTAAAGGCCAGGGAACTTCAATACTTCTGTCTTACGATATTACTTGATTCCCAAAGTAATTCTGTTATCCCAAAATAATAAGCATGGTATAATACGCATTGATCCAAATTGAGGAAAGCGCTTAAGCATGAACTTGAGTCTCTTAAGGAAAATAATGTAGACAGCTCTGAAAAGGAGTGGGTTTAGACATGTGCTTGAATGCTTTCCTCACTTGGTCCAATGATTGTGCAGCTTTAGTATTTTTATGCTAGAATTTCTTTCTAATTTCTGTATTATCACAATAGAGGCAGTTTCATTCAATCTTTCTGCATTGTGGACGCTTCTAATTGCTTTCATATCACAGCCACACTTCAATTAATTGATTCCAGTCAATAAAAGAGTGCTTTTTCATTGCTCTAGGAACACATATAATCTTTGTAAAAGTTTCTAGAGTTATTTAGAGAAGTGTTAAGTGGGTGCACTTACGTAGTGTTGATTTGCTATTCAAGGTTCTCTGCCCACTGCCAACCTGCTTATGAAGTAGGTGTTAACTCTACTTTGTGGAAAAGGGAAGCCAAGGCTCTGAGGTGCTATGGAGTTTATTCAAGGTAATACACAGAAGGAAATATATATTACATGTCTTATAACAAGAACTTCAATGCTGTCTTTAGTGGAGCTGACTGCAAGCTTGATAAAGAAACTCTGTGGTTTGAGAAGAAAGGTACCTGTCTACGGATATTTAAAGCCTAGGGAAGAAGAATTTGTTAGGGTAGCTAAATAGGATCAACATGATGAGATGGGTTTTCTAGAAAAGTACTAAAATCCTCATAACTTAAATTATTTATAATTTGATCAAGCAAAACATTTAAGACTATGTTATTGAGTATATCCTTACTTTGATATCCATGATATGGAGGAGATTTGTTGACTCTTCCATCATTTCACAGCTCTGAGTCCCAGTTAATACTGGCTAGCTACCTGAGATGAAAAAATATATATAAAGTAGTAAATAAAAAGTAACAGAAGCTCAAAATTATTATCATGCTTCTGTTAACATGCCAGTACTCAATTAAGTCATTTGAAGACAATTAAGTACATACACAACTTGAAAATACGGGTAGTCATGATTGGCTGCTACATTTATTAGGTGTTATGGATATGTTCTTTTTGGTAGGGTTGTATTGTTTCATTTATCTTATGAACTAAGTTTTTGGATTGTCAGAGGTGATGTGGGGTTGCAAAGTTTGAGTGATGAGATGTGTTCCCAAACTGCAGTTACCGGACTTCAACTGCAGTTGTCTTCATTTGGAGTGTGTGTTTGTTATAGTTGAATGACTGTTAGGTGGTCATTAAAGTTTCTTTAGCATTAGTTATACAAGCTTCAAATAGAAACTGATACTGCACAGTGTTTCTTTTCCTTCAGGTCAATGTAATTTTAGCTAGCAGCATCTGACAAAATATGCTGGGTTTTTACCAAACTCTGTGGGTTTCATTTACTTTTGTGATACACAAAAACTGAGGTTGTCATAAATTTTCTCTGTTACTTGCGCAGAAAAAAATGTATTTCATAGAATCATAGAATGGTTTGGGTCGGAAGCGACCTTAAAGATTGCCTGGTTCCAACTCCCCTGCCATGGGCAGGGACACCTTCCACTAGACCAGGTTGCTCAAAGCCCCATCCAACCTGGCCTTGAACACTTCCAGGGATGGGGTGTCCACAGCTTCTCTGAGCAACCTGTTCCAGTGCCTCACCACCCTCATAGTGAAGAATTTCTTCCTTATATCTAATCTAAATCTACCTTCTTTCAGTTTAAAGCCATTATCCCTTGTCCTATCACTACATGTCCTTGTAAAAAGTCCCTCACCAGCTTTCTTGTAGGCCCCCTTCGAGTACTGGAAGGCTGCTATAAGGTCTCCCCAGAGCCTTGTCTTCCCCAGGCTGAACAGGCCCAAATCTCTCAGTCTGTCTTCATAGGAGAGGTGCTCCAGCCCTCTGGTCATCTTCGTGGCCCTCCTCTGGACTCGCTCCAACAGGTCCATGTCCTTCTTATGTTGGGGGCCCCAGAGCTGAACGCAGTACTCCAGGTGGAGTCTCACAAGAGCAGAGTAGAGGGGGAGAGTCACCTCCCTCAACCTGGTGGTCATGCTTCTTTTGTGGCAGCCCAGGGTACAGTTGGCTTTCTGGGCTGCAAGCACACATTGCTGGGTCATGTTGAGCTTCTCATCAAGCAACACCCCCAAGTCCTCCTCCTCAGGGCTGCTCTCAATCCATGCTCTGCCCAGCCTGTGTTTGTGCTTGGGATTGCCCTGACCTATGTGCAGGACCTTGCACTTGGCCTTGTTGAACTTCATGAAGTTCACACAGGCCCACCTCTCAAGCCTGTCAAGGCAAGGTCCCTCTAGATGGCATCCCTTCCCTCCAGCATGTTGACAGCGCCACACAGCTTGGTGTTGTTGGCAAACTTGCTGAGGGTGCACTCAATCCCACTGTCCATGTTGCCGACAAAGATGTTAAACAGTGTCGGTCCCAATACTGGCCCCTGAGGAACACCACTGGTCACTGGTCTCCACTTGGACATGGAGCCGTTGACCGCAACTCTTTGAGTGTGACCATGCAGCCCATTCCTTATCCACCGAGTGGTCCATCCGTCAAATCCATGCCTCTCCAGTTTAGAGACAAGGATGTTGTGCGGGACAGTGTCAAATGATTTGCACAAGTCCAGGTAGATGACGTCAGTTGCTCTTCCCTTATCCACCAACACTGTAACCCCTTTGTAGAAGGCCATCAGATTTGTGAGGCACAATTTGCCCTTAGTGAAACCATGTTGGCTGTCACCAATCACCTCCTTATTTTCCATGTCCCTTTGCATAGTTTCCAGGAGGATCTGCTCCGTGATCTTGCCAGGCACAGAGGTGAGACTGACTGGCCTGTGGTTCCCCAGGTCTTCCTTTTTCCCCTTTTTAAAAATCGGGGTTATGTTTCCCCTTTTACGGTCAGTGTGAACTTCACCAGACTGCCACGACTTCTCAAGTATGACAGATGGCGGCTTAGCAACTTCATCCGCCAGTTCCCTCAGGACCCGTGGATGCATCTCATCAGGTCCCATGGACTTGTGCACCTTCAGGTTCCTTAAATGGTCTCAAACCTGATCTTCTCCTGCAGTGGGTGGTTCTTCATTCTCCCAATCCCTGGCTTTGCCTTCTGTGACTTGGGTGGCATGGCTTGAGCACTGGCCAGTGAAGACTGAGGCAAAAAGTCATTGAGTACCTCAGTCTTCTCCATATCCATATCTGAATATCTCTTTATGGCTTTTCCTTATAGTACTTTTTTCTACGTAATTAAATATTAATTTAGAAGAACATACTTTTTGAAAGACTGGTTGAAGATGAAATAGGAAGGCTTATTCTGAGATTAAGGTACTTGGGTAGGAAACGAGTTCAGATTGATTTCCAGTTCTGCAACAGGCTTGGTGTCTGAGTTTTAGTCATTTACACTGAAGGGTAAAATGGGATTTTCAGAAGTGCCAGTTAAATACTTTCATAAAATCTCTTTTTCCATAACATATACATTATTAAGCTCCTTTTGCAAGTAGATCTAGCCTCCATGTATGCTGTATGGGATAATTCCATAAGTGGATTAACGTGATGTGGAAAGACACCTTTAAATTGTAGTGTCACAGCTGCATTGAAATGGTATCTATGCTGGCACTTTGCAGTGTGTGATCAGGCAACAGTAAAGTGGGGTTTGTATCACGACCAGCTTCTGCTGGTCTTCCCTTTATTTTCAGGGAGGGACTTCAAAATCCTGCTTTAAATTATTGTCATGGTTTCTGGGAGGCGGTAAGAAATATGCTCAAATATGGACACAGTGAGGGCACTCATAATGGACAGAGTTTACTTGCTACTGTTTTGCAAAGGTTTGCGCGCCAGTAAAAAGGGCCATAAGAGTAACATTGAAACAGTAAGCAGGGAGTTGCATGGATAGGGGAGGGTGAGGTGGGGACACATCTCAACCATTTTTGGGTTGAGCTCCATCTGAAATGGACTTGGAGCTGTAAAAAAAAAGGAAAGTACAAAATGTTCCATTTCCTTATTTTTATTTCTGCTGCATTTAGGGAAACAGGACTCATTACATTCCTGATGAATAAATAAAGATACATGGCTTCACCACCATTTTTCTTCATCTTGGAGCAACATACGGGACCTAATATTGTGGTTAGCCGCTCCAGTTGGAAGGAAATAATGTTATTTTTTGTCTGATACTTGGTTGCTTCAATTAGGTATCAACTGACCAGTCGTTTAATTTGGCAAGGGTTTCAGGCAACATAAACCCTTCATTAAATCTTGTCAGGTGCATCCAAAATCTTATCTGTATTTTCTAACTTCATTAGTTGATTGCATTTTTTTTAAAAAAGAAAAAAAAAAAAAAGCCCTTCCCTACAAACTCTGCTTTGCTTATATATTGAGATCGCCGTAGTTACAGTACTATAACGATTATCTTTTATTTCCAGATTAATGGATTCCTTATGTTGATGCCCATGACTCAGCTGTATTCTTATGTCTTTTCAGGCCTTGGCTTTTTTGGAAGTTCATCAGTCAGTTACATTTATGATAGTGGTTTTGGGATGTGTTCATATCCACTGGGGATTGCATGGAAAATGTAAGCCAGTGAGATCCCAGAAAATGGTCATTGTGTTAATCTGGGTCTGGTCTGACAGATGCCTCATTGCTTTAAAGTCCCATCATTGATCCCCATTGTTAACCCATCAGTATCCTCAAAATATCATGTAATTTTCATACAAAAACTCAGTTATGTTTGGAGTGATCTGAATCCCTCTGAGAACTCAGTTTGCTATAAGAGCACCTCGGGTGTCCCAGCAGAAGTTATACAGAGGAACTGAGCTGAGCAAGAGTGTAGAAAGTCAAAAGAAAACAAAAGAGCATGTATTTAGAGTAGTGTTGGTCTGATAAATATTCACTGATAAGTGTACCTCTTTTTAATCTTTAACCTAGAAGGAATCATAGAAGGAATTTAATTGAAAGTTAAGTGAGAGTGCTGGAAGTCTCATTAAATGAGTTACTAAGCAAAATTATGAAGAATTGCAGAAAACTTTTGCTTTTGCAGGAAGGACTGACACACTTCCAGGCTTGCAGTCTTGGAGGAGCGAGGAAGGAGAATGATGTAGATGAAGTAGAAGCCCTAATGTGGGAAGGGCATGGGATTACAATTAATTCTCGGACATCTGATAATTGATTGAAGGACACTTCCCTGTTTTGCCTTCTACAATCTGTCATTTCTTCCATGCCAGAAATGGCTACGTTTTATTGGCATATTTTTTTGATTATAGCAAAAAATGTTAATTTTGAAGAGCACTTAAATATGCTGACTTTCAAGAGAGAGGAATATTAATAGAATTTTTTTTCTGTGATTTATGAGTAGTGTGAGTAGCAGTAATATTGCAATGAATTCCGCTGTAGCAAGCTGCTGTAATAAGGGTCAGATGGTCACATGCATCGTCCAGTTGATGTAAATACAGACTTAATGCATTTCCAATTCCTAAAAAGTTGAGAGAATTGTTTAAAAGTAAGAAGTAGAGAGAAAAACATGACTTAGAATTTATATTTGTCCACAGAGTGATAACAGATGAGGTCATAATGATAGGTGGAAGACGAAGGATAGAACCGCATGTTTGTGTTCTTTTTACAGTACTACCGAAATCAGTAGGAGAAACTTTTTTATTCTAGAAAAGCTTTATAGTCAGCACAGCTGCAGACATTACTGAATATCTTGAAGAGGGGGAGGAGGAGCAGGTCTGCTGGCTGTTTACATCTGTAGATGTACATAACTTGACTTCCTCTGGAGCCTTGACCATAAGACCATCACTTCATAGCTATCATGATGTTTCTAACAATTTCCTCTAAAAGACCTTTACAGGTTTTTATCCCAAAGCTAGAGCACGGATTTACTTGAACTAGGCTGGAATCTCATTTTGTGTGGAATGCATGCTCTGATTCATACAACAGGGCAGACTTTTGATGACAGAGTTACAGGGAGAAATATTTCAGAGAATGTCTGGCAGAACAGGACCTTACTAAATCAGAAATATTCGACTTTTCTTTCTTTCCCAGTATATGAATTATTCCCCTCCTAACTTGGGTCTAGTGAAATGGTTATTGATTTGGATCCAGATAGCCTGATTAAAAAGTGACTACTGCCTCATAAAAATGTCTCACAACATGAATTATATTCCATATTGTTTATTCTTTTTTTATTAATATAGTGTATGGACTAATTCTCCTACTGAATAATAATATGAAGAAAATGAGATTCAATTATAGGAAGAAAAAATTTTCTTATAAGATTTGATTAATATGAAAGATGGCACATGGTCATAGAATCATAGAATCATTACGGTTGGAAAAGACCTCTAAGATCATCAAGACCAACCATCAACCCAACACCACCATGCCTCCTAAACCAGGTCCTGAAGTGCCACATCTACACGTGTTTTGAACACCTCCAGGGATGATGACTCAGCCACCTCTCTGGGCAGCCTGTTCCAATGCTTGACCACTCTGTCAGTAAAGATGTTTTTCCTGATATCCAATCTAAACCTCCCTTGACCCAACATGAGGCCATTTCCTCTTGTCCTGTCACTGGCTACTTGGGAGAAGAGACCAACACCCACTTCACTACAGCCTCCTTTCAGGTAGTTGTAGAGAGAGATAAGGTCTCTCAGCCTCCTCTTATCCAGACTAAACAATCCCAGTTCCCTCAGCTGCTCCTCGTAAGACTTGTTCTCCAGACCCTTCACCAGCTTTGTTGCCCTTCTCTGGACATGCTCCAGCAACTCAATGTCCTTCTTGTAGTGAGGGGCCCAAAACTGAACAGAGTATTTGAGGTGCGGCCTTACCAGTGCTGAGTACAGGGGGGCGATCTCTTGCCTAGTCCTGCTGGCCACACTATTCCTGATACAAGCCAGGATGCTGTTGGCCTTCTTGGCCACCTGGGCACACTGCTGGCTCATGTTCAGCCGTCTGTCAACCAGCAGCCCCAGGTCCTTTTCAGCCGGGCGGCTTCCCCAAGCCTGTAGCATTGCCTGGGGTTGTTGAGATCAAAGAAGTGCAGGACCCGGCACTTGATAAGAATAAGGAAAATGAACATGAGAAAGACAAGGTGCTTCAGGCAGGAAAAAGAGGTAAAACTAGGAGCACAAGAAGTTATATATGTCTGTTTATAACATAATAAATTATGTTTAACAGTTAAACAGGGAATCCCAATTAAACAGTAGGACGTGAATTAGCACTGACTCGTGGTTAATTTGTGAATGAAAGATGCAGAAAATTCTTTCAGACTGCAGTTATTTCATTACCACCTACAGGACTGTTAATAAAGATTACCAGAAATAGTCACCACTTTTTATATGACTGAAGAATAACACCCTTGCTTTGGCAAAATAGCAGTGAAAAGGTGTCAGATGGTATTGCAAGGGGTTTTTGGTTTGGGGTTGGTTTTTTTTTTTTCAGACTTGGAGTGAAGTAATTTTCTTGTAACGTGAAGAATCATCTTTCTTAGACATCACACTCAGGCTACTAAAAATAATCCTTTTAACACATTCTCAAGCTTTCACCTTTTTATATATTCAAGCAAAAATGGTCTGTTTAAATGTGTATATTCAAGGGGGAAGGACTTGCTGGATCAACATAATTGTACATAAGAGTGACAAGTAGTTGTTAATTTATACTTCTCTGAGAAGATTTATTTTTTTCTTTTTTGGAGCTTTTCTGCTGTTGCTTGACTTCAGAATGAGAAATGAACAGTAACACTTCTGATGTGTATTCAACAGGAAGGTCTTGAAGGTCAAATAATAAGTTCATGTACAAAAAAACTCTTGGCAGTATTGAATAGTGTATATTAATGCTAGTAGAGAAAGCTTTAGTTAAAGCTGCCAGAGGCTTGTGGAAGCTGCCCTTTTTTCTCCTTATTGTAAACACCTAGTTTTGATCATTCATAGTTTTACAAGAATCTGAATTATTCATGTGAAATGTTCAGTACTTTGCTTCTGCCTATTAGGATTCTGTTGTGTAAAAGACACCTAAAGTGAACAAGAGTTGACTGGGTATTTGGCAGAGTGGATTGTCTCAGAATGATAAATCCCTTTTTCTTTGTCAAAGGTAAAGATATTAAAAAAATGGAGAAATACTCATTTTCCCTTCAGTTTCAATGACCTTTGAAATAGTTCTCTTTTAAGTGCTTTTGAAATGAACTCTGCCTCTGAGAAATCAGTTTTCTCAATCCTCCTGCAAGAGTTGCACACACACAGCATGACTGCAGCAGCTCAAAACAGGGCACTGAGAACACAGCAGCCTGGTTGCAGTTTAAATATAATAGGAATATTCTTCCAACAAATAAAATGGTTGCAAAAATGTAAATTATTCAGCAAGGCTATGGTACATCACAGGTTGTGCAGTGCTGATCTGAGTCTGAAAAGGAATAATCTGCAGCAAAGGCAGGATTCTTAACCTGATCTGCTGAGGCCGTGATGAGGCAAAATGAAGAAAATAACCAGCTTTAGTTGTTTATGATCCAAATATATTTCTGCTATATCAGAAAATTTTGAGGCACTGGTCTCTGTTTGCCTATAATTAAGTCTGAGGTTAAAACTGAAGTAAGTATTAGGTTTTAGAAATCTAAAACTGAAAGTCCACTTAATTACCTGTTTCTCAAGGGCACAGGTAGCTGGGAGCATGAATGGTAGGAGTTCCCTTCTGGTAGGGAGTTAAGTTCTTTACCTCCCCTAAACAATCCTCTTTCACAGTGTGGACTACCATAATTAAAAGGTTGAGTATCTGAATTAGTCCCCATATCCTTCCTCAGGTGTGACTATGCTTGAGGTTGGGGTCAAGGCCAAGCTTTGGAAAGGTGAGTCTTCAAGAACTCAGTGGATTTTAAAAGCCCTAAGACTTAAAGAGGGCTGGCAGTAGTAGTGATTAGGGTTTTTCTTTTTAAATGATTCATCCCCCTTCTAGACTTCAAATTAAGTTTATGGTTTGAATTAAATTTAAATTATAAGACTCTAGCGATTCAACTTTGTGGCTTTCAGTTTTAGGAAGGTGTCTGGCAGGGCCCATTTACTCCCATGTGCTGTAGGGATTGATCAATGTATTGATATTACTAAACATATATTTGGGCTCAGAGTTAGGGCTTCTGGTTTTGGAGCTCAGGTTAAAAGGAGGGCTGAGGATTGATGGGGATTGATCTTCTGTGTTATTGTAGGAATTGATCTGCAAAGTAAAATTCAGTTTTTGGGGTTCATGCTATTAAGATCCTCATTTATGGCTACATTCAGTATATGCTTAGTAATAGCATTTCAGTGTATTTCATTAATGTTCAATTTATATGTTTCAGTTTCAATCTACGTTTTCAGATATTTGTGTGTTTCAGTTGCTTCCCATGTCACTTACTGTAAAGATCAGCCTCATTCTTATAATTGAGGTTAGCATGAGGATATGGGCTGGAGTTAGTATTTAGGCACCTACAGCTTTAAGAACCAATAAGCATGGGCAGACACGAACCACAGCCATGTATTTTACTTTTATAAATGGATTAATCTCTGGCTATAAATAAGATTGTGTTTAGGTTTCAAGGATTTAACAATTCAACATGTCGATATATACGTTATCTGAGGACTTCAGAGATAGGGCTATAGTTAGGAGAAATCTGAGAAGTAAAAATCTGATGTCCTTCTGGAATCTCTGGGCAGTGGGAGCTGAAAAAAAGGTTTCAGAAAACTTTCAGAATCCAAACCTTCAAGAGCATGTCTTATTGCAAGGTTCTCCAGAAATTGTCAGGTACCAGTAAGCGCCTAGCATCTTAGGTTTTCTTTCAAGGTTTGGATGAGTCCCATAAAATTAAGTCCCATAATTGAGTTACAGTGGGCTAGGGTAGGAG
The DNA here is from genome assembly GCA_013389945.1 of Fregata magnificens. Taxonomy (NCBI): domain Eukaryota; kingdom Metazoa; phylum Chordata; class Aves; order Suliformes; family Fregatidae; genus Fregata; species Fregata magnificens. The sequence goes on along the minus strand of WAAD01003916.1, from coordinate 91,973 downwards.
TATGGAAAATTTCCAGGCCTGTTTTATCTGCTAAAAATGTAGAGGGGTAAAACTATACTTGGATTAGGAATTGTTTTGGGTTTTAGTGATTTTAGCGCCATATTGTATTCCACAGACACTGTATGCTTAAGCAGTGGTTTGATGTTAGTAGGAGATAATGTTTCATGTTTTGGGGGTGGTTTTGCATGTATGAATCCCATACTTAGGGTTAAGAGTTGGAAACCCAAAGGCCAGAAATCTGTGGCCCTCATATAATCTGAAGACATAAAGAAGATGATTTAGCATTGGAAGGACTAGTGCTTTACATGTTGGCTTAGCATGCAAATAATACTTTAAGAGGGTTTTTTAGTTAATTTAGGCATAGGGTGACGCTAGGGTTTAGGAAACCCCAGGAGCCTTATTCATCGATGAGTTGAACAGGGCCAGAAGAGTTGGTATTGATAGGGGGTCTTAAAGACTCCAGTAGTCTTCAAGTGAATAGAGGAATCTGGTACTTAAACTCAGGGTTAGAGGCTATAAATTAAGATTATGAAATTTGGAGCAGGTAATCCCTCTGTGGTGTAGATTCTGGGGATGAAGTTTTCAGATTTTGACTGTCGACATGTCTGTCCCTTAATTTTAGTTGGGTATCGCCTTGGTGTTTGGACTCTGAAGTCCCAGGACCCTGCTTTTTTGGTGGTACTTTACAGAGCTATAATTTGTGCTGATGTCATTCATTGGCTGTAAATGCTTAATAGTATTTTTTTACCATATAGATGGGTAAATTACATACCTTCTGGTGTGACATTTAGGAAACTACAGTGTCAGAAACTCATTTCATTGATTGCTATTACTGGTATTATTTATCCTACCTGGTGCTTAGACTAAACCCATCACAAAGTGTAGCCTGAATAACAGCCAGGGAGCAGATCCCTGCAAAGATCCCAGAAACAGAAAACAGAAGTAGATTTCCATCCCAACTAACTCACACCCTTGTAGAATATATGAACATGGTGCATATCTAGGCAGTAGAAGAATAAGGGCTATCAATTTCTGTGCTCTGGGACATTATTAATCTCCAGTTAGGAACAGGAAAATATTACCTTTCTCTTCCCTAAGGTACAGTATTGAGGTGTTGTTGCATCTGACAGGTTTTTGTACCTCAGTTGGCATCACTGTGAAAGGAAGGGACGGGACACTGAATTCTGGCAACAGTTTCCTGCGTTTTCTGTAACTAACATCTGAGAATGAATCAGTAGCTTAGTGTCACCAAACATAGTCTGCTCTGTTTCTGTTNAAAAAAAAAAATTAGAATAGGTTTTGGATGTTAGATTCTGAAGTCAGGAAGGAGGTACATTTGTAACTGGGATGCCACAAGAAGGTGTTTAAGGAAAGTAGCAGCTTATCCTTATA
>WAAD01003916.1:61729-89630 GCA_013389945.1 Fregata magnificens | reverse complement strand
TTAAATAAAATTAACAATGGTTAATTCTTTCCTTTTCTGCTGAGGAGTGGAAACCTTGAGCATGAAGTGTAGGTGTATGTGCTGAAATACTGACAACGGACATTGCAGTCACTGCTCTGCCTATACTTCAGTAAATGATTCAAACCAATTATTGCTGCTATTAAGTCCAGAACATGAGAAATGAACAGGATGGACAGATAAATTTTATGGGAAAGCTCAGTCTAACAGCAGGCCAAAACCAACTCCTATGTCAGCTTAGTCACTATATAATGATGTGAAATAACAGTGAAAACTAACTCTGAGATGAATGTGGGGTCCACATGAGAAAGAACAGCTCAAAGAAAGATGCTACAATGGTCATCTCTTGGGGACCAGATGATCGGTTCTTGGTTGTCCTGAATCCACTGAAAGGAAAATGTGTTGAAAAGGGAAGCAGCTTGCTTAGCCTTTCACGCCAAGTTCAATGGAAATTACATGTCTTGATGTTTTTAATTAATCTTTTTTTTCCTTGATTCTTTAAGTATGCTAAAGAATCATATGCATATCAGGTATCTAAGAATATAGCACATTTCAGTTAAGGATATGCTCCAGATTCACCAGTCTTTTCAGGAGAACAGCAATTCCTCTAAATGTTTAGCTTAACTTTTAGATTAAAGTAATTTTGTGTAAATGTGATATGAACTCCACACTTTCAAAATGATCTTTGGAATCCTTAAAGTTGACTTCTACTAATAGGAAGAATTATTAGGAAAGGCGTAAGGACAGAGAAGCTAAAGCAGGTGGACTACAGACAGTCTGTCAAATTCTAGGAGATTAATTTCAGAATGCCCAACAATATGCAACTTGTACTTGCAGATAAAGAAAGAGCTCCTGTGAAGATGGTGTATTTAAAATAAATAAACCTGTTTTCATGTGAAATTATGAGACAAGTTTAAACCAGCAACATCTAAACTATAAATAGAGATAAGGTACTGCTCCTAGCTTTTTAGGGATTACATTGTGACCTTTTCAACCGGGTGTATGTGCTATTATCTGTTTCTATGAAGATATTTTTTTTTTTTCAGCTCTATTAAACATAGAGCAGGGTAAATTTTTGACTTTGACTTGAGTAAAAATTTTTTTGTAAGCAAAATGGTTCAGGCATAGGTAATTAAATTCCAAATCCATTTGATGCTTACTTTTAATGCATTAAAGTGATTTTTCTATCCAAATACTAGAGTTGAGAGAATAGGATAGGTTAAAGGGTTATATTTCTGAAAAAAAATCAGAGTATTAAATAGGATATATTTTCAAGCTTATGTCATCAGAGGTGCAGCTCACAAACTGCAAGCGCAAGACTATTCCAAAACAGTAACACAGTGGCTTGAACTGTCTCTATCAGCCACAGCAGACTGGTAGGAAAATGGACAGATGGGCTGATGTAGCATTACTCAGGTATAAGCAATACAGAATATAGGCATCACTCTGCAACTGAGCTTCTGGTGCGTTGTCCTTTTTACTTGACCTAAGACTTTCTAATCATGAAACTATCTCAAACACTTTAGTAAGGAGTTGAGACTGCTGGTGTTTTCAGTATAGCTGACAACAAAGTAAATTGTTTTGCAACTTGGTGAAGAACCAGCGTAAATTCAAACCTGTAGATATTAACATAGAGCAAACCTGAGCTTCATTCAGTTCTGTAAGGAAGACAGAACAAATTTGCACATTATTCAACCTCTGATGAAGCTTGAACACTTATTCCTAAAAGTACATCGAAAAATAGTGTGTAAATGTTGTGCCTAATTTGCACAGAGTGAAGAACAAACAGGAAAACTCAGTTATTTGCAGTACTTTATAAATGTGATGATAAATATTTCATTTAGGACCTTGCTACAAGTAATTACTAAACGATCCTAGGAAGGCATCAGGTAGGAAAATTCCCTGAATTCCTTATTTACATGAGTAAAATATATGATATATATAGATGATATTGTAAATAATAGGTTATATTGTAATATATTTCATCCTATTGCTTGTTAGTGAAATACCGCAAAAGATCCAAGCCTTTTTTTTCCTCTGTGTATAATAAATTCTAAACCTTACAATGCTTTTAAATTCCCAGGAATTATGCAGGAGGTAAGTAGTTTCCCATTCTAAGAGAGTTTCAGAATATGTATAAACCCTGAATATTGTCTTGAGGGTTTATTGAGATTATTGTGGTGTTTCTTTCCAGTATTTTTGATGAGGAAAACATGACGGACAGACTGGCACTGTTATCTGGCTATCCTGTTTTGTAGGTGGTGTAGGTATGGGATGAGCCTTTTTTGTTTCACCTCAAATTTACTGAAATACATGGTGACTAGAGGGTATAGTGTTGGTAGTTGCCTTCTGTTTTGACTAGCTGTGTTATTAGATCCAGTGACAAATTGGGCCAATTAAGGTAAACTTTAAATATCATATGTTAATGAGAAGCTTAGCAGTGTTACAGGCAGGCTTGAACCTGGAGCACTAAAGTTCAAGGAGATCTTAGAGGACGTTAACTGAAGCCTGAGGCTCTGAAAGCATAAATGAATCCCTCAGTATTGGTGGAGATGATGTATTGGTTTGTTTAGCCAACGGGGCGTTGATGGTAATGGGTTGGGCTGCAGACACAGGACGTGTGAGCAGAAGTAGAATTTGGCATCAGTGATCAGCTACCACATTGTAGGCAGTGGGGACTAACTGGAAATACAATCATGAAGGAAAAGGGAACGGCCCTCACTGCCAGTAGATAGGTTCATGTGTTTTTGCCTTTGGGAATCCTGTGGGGGTTGGGTGAGATGGCTGTGGAATTTGCAAAGGTTGCAGAAGTTTGGCACCATTTTAGGGCTGATGTTATATTCATAACATTCTGTTCCAGGGCTCTGGCTTGGGCTGATGACTCTGCGTTAGTTAATGGTAACGCCCAGGCGTTCTTCTGAGGGCTCGGGTTACTCAGCGAGGTTAATTTATGTGGCCAGATAAACCTTTGCGGTTATTGTAACATGTTGTTGAGATTTTTCTGGTGTCATTTAGACCAGCACACTTCAGAAATTCAGGGTCCTGGATTCAGTGAAAGTAGAGAAAGTAGTCTAAAAATATTAACCAAACCCCATGGTCTGATATGAAATACTGTGAGCATTTTTGGCTGCCCATGCACAAGTTACTGAAACTAAGACAGGTGAAAAGAGAGGCTGCAGTAATAAATAAAGTAATGGAAAGATGCAAGAGGAAACCATAGAATAGTTTAGTTTGCTAATCCTAGCAAAGAAGGGCTTTGATTTTTGTGTGTAAATACCTCCAGGCGATAAGGATCTGGGGGACTGAGAGGAAGAGTGTTATTTAAACTGAAGAGCAACAGCAGCCAAAAGTCAAGTAGTTTTAAGCAGTTTGTAAGTTAGATTGTGCAGGAAATTAGAATAAGGTTCTTAATCGTTCTATCACTGAGGTTTTGAAAGAGCCTTCTGATCAAATGAGTTTTAAGATGGAGCTGGATGCATTTTTGAACGAGGTGAAATGCTGCGGGAGAAGCATCTCGGTGACGCAGGAGTTCCTTCATGGTGTCCCTCCCTTGCTCTCCTCTCAGTCTGCATCGCTAAAAGAGAATAGTGAAATTGAGGTTGTATTATTAACCTGTTGTGATTTTGCAAGCCTATTACTGTAAGACGTAGAGCAGGGACAGTTATTTTAGAGACGTTACTTCACTGTAAATGGATCTGATTAATTTCCATTTACTAAGTCATGCATCATGGCCATCTGTTGAAGAGTTTTATTTGGGCAGCCAGTAAAACTTTGCCATTACATAATTACATGGAGATGCAACAACAGTCATTTCCCATCTTCCTGATGCTGGAACCGATGGCCCGAATATTTTACTTCAATCCCTTTCCTACTGGGGGTAGTTGCAGCTGGCTTAGGGTACCTGGGGTGAGGAGGGGAGAACTCCTCAGTTGTTCCTCTGAACTTTGTCCTTCCACTTCTGTGAACTCTGTGCTTCACTTACTGGTTCTCTTGCTAACCATGAAATTTAAGCAAATTCTGATGAGAGTAAGGGTAAGAAAAACCATGGGTACCACAGTAGTCATAAAAGATAAGACATGTAGGATCTGCAGCTTTCTGTGTCATATAAAATTTTACAAAATATTTGTTCTTGCTGTTCAACACAGTTTCCCACCCAGGTTTTTTTAGGTATCAGAAGGAATGTTTAAGTTGATTATATTATTGTTACAGGTGATGCTGTTGGAGCACCTTGATCACAGTACAAGGCTTTTAATCCAGTTTTGAAACCAAAGCTAAATTTAAACTTGCATCATCTTAATGACAAAGATGATCTCTCTGAAAAATATCTCTCTGAAATACCAGTTTAGGTTAATACAAGATAACTTAAATGCAGCTTTCCTAGTTCATGTATTTTGTAGCAAAATCACATCACTAAATAGTGAAGAGTGAGAAAGTGTATATATTTGCCACTAGTCCCTCCTTATAACTGTTGAATGAAATTAAATACTCGTATTGGCCCAACTGTAAAAAAGGTTATGTTCTTTTGAAGTCCATTCCAACCTTACATTTGTTAATGAAAGCAGTTTAATTCATGAGTCTCAAACTTAGCTGCCTCAGTTAATCTATGAATAGTCACTTGGACAATGAAGATGTCCATAAAGCATGATAAATGGCTATAGTTTTCACTCCCTTTTTCCCCCCTCCTCCATGAACATCATGCATGATCACCCTCTGGGACCTTTGACTTCTGCCAGGACAGTAGTTCGCTTGTGATTCATATGTGAACTTCAGAAAACATGGATACTTAGTGATGATTTTGGGGATATGATGTTACTTCCATCCTTCTAAGATTTTTACATTTATATAATCACTCTGTCTGGAATAATATTAAAGAGCATTGCAAATAACACTTATTCGGAGCGATTACTCTTTCACAAGACTGTCTGGCAGATTGCAGGGTTTTACCAGATGTTCTGATTTACAAGTGCTGTTGGTCATCTTACAAAGTAAACTTATTTTAAATAGGACCAAAACAACTTAACCCCCCCCACCACTGCATAATAGGTGAATGCAATCAAATATTTTCTTTACTTACAAAATCTATCCATGGAAAACTGAAGTAGAAAATTCACTGAATAACTGTGATATCAATGCTGCTACTGACAGCAGAAATGACAATTTTTATAATATTTGATTTTTTTGTGTGTGTTGCAATACATCAGATTTAATCTAAAAAATATAAATCAGTGTCTTCTGAGAACATCTGGCAACAGAAGAGATCTATCCTGTGATAATTCAGGCAATAGCAATGATTATTTTTCTCATCAGAGTCTCTCAAAGGTGATCTACAGCTTGCTTGGAACATAGGGCCAAAATTGGACATGATACTCCAGATGAAATTGTATAATAACTAGTTAAAAAATGAAACAAGAATACATTGCATGTCTTGCATGCAATGCTTTTGTTCAGGTATCAGTGGGAAGCTTTTCCCATCTCTGTGTGAGAACATTAACTCTCATTTAGCTGGTGATCCTCAGTAATACCTTGGTTCCTTTTGAAAAGCAGCCATAACCAGGCATCATGCATTTTATATTCGCACAGTTGTATTTTCCTGTCTAACGTGTAATGTGTCAGTTTTGATCTTTGAACAGCATCCTGGTTTTTGGGGGAGTATCTTCAATTGATCAACTTTGTTTGCAACTCTAATCCTAATTTTGCCCTGTACCTTTTGGGTCTGCCATCTGCTAATATTCGCCCTGGCCTGATCATTAATAAAAACACATAACTCGGGTACCAAAACTGGCCCTTGCAAAATTCTATTGAATGTAAAATTCCAACTAGATACTAACCAAATGAGCAGTTGAAAGAAGTCTGGCCTGATAAACTAGAGTACAAAATGTGTGATCCATGGTTGCCTCCCTTATGTTGTATTGTAATTGTATATTTTTCTCCACCATTAGAAGGCTGAATGCAAGAAGTGCCAGGTGCTTATTTCTGTTGACAGTCTTATAAATATTAAAAATGCATATTCCTTCTATGCTTGGCACAACACTGAATTTTATCACAGAAGTTCAGAACTAAGGTCAAATCCGTAACTGCAGATGTGCTTGCTAGTTAACAAAGCTTTTTGATACTGTGTTCTGCTCTCATCAGAAAAAATTAAAACGAAAGAATGAAATCCCAAACATTAAAAAAAAAAAAAACCAACAACTATGCATTGTTTCAGCAAATATGGACTGAAACTCTGTTTTCTGATTTGAAATTGTCCCAGTGTGCTGTGGAAGTATGGTTGCATTTGTAAGTGCTCACATACTCTGTAAACAGCTGCTCAGGACATTGTCAGGAATCAGTGACAGCTCTCACTTGATCTAAATCTGTAAATCCATGGTGTAGTATGAAATGTAATCCAGTGTTTGCTTATGCGCTTTCTGATTTAAATCTAGAGAAGGTCTTTCTTTGATTATTGGGATTTTTAGGTACTGGTGAGAGACACTCATGTTCATTGATGTTCACTGATCTATGGAATTTTTCTTCCCTGTGACAGTCATTTGAGACCTGCAAATGCAGGTGGCAGCAGCTGTTATTTGCAGTACATGGCAAAATCTAATTGGGCTATCTGCAGTCCCAAGCTTATTGTACTAGTCTGGGTCCTTCCTTATGGCACCACTTGTCTGTCACTGTCCACTCCTGTGTGCTTGTACTTAGCAGCAACAAGGACTCATTTTAGTCATATCCTGCCAGCTAAAATTCCATTTTTGTTGATAGCAGTGTTCATATTTTCAAGAATGCTTCTTCTGCATCACGGGTTTTGGTGTAGCGTCTGTGGGCAAATTTCAGTGCACCATTTCTATCTAAGATTGTGACCCAGAGGAACCCCCTGCCCTTTCCCTAGGAGCACATTGCAGAACAGGTCTTAAAATCCAGGCACGTGCATCTTGCGCCTTTTCTGTCTGTAATGGAATGGAGTTTATCTGGCCTTTAGATACAGAGTTTGTAAAACTGAAAAAAGAACAGCAATTCAATAACCAAGCCTTTCATAAGGGAAATCATTATAAAAGTGCTGTTTACCAATATGATGTTACACTGGAAGATGTTTAATACCTTCCAAAACTAATTTTTTAGATAACTTGTGCAGAAAAGATGTTAGACTCCTTTCCTGTAGTTATGCATTTCACTATCTTTGTTGTCTTTTATCTCTAATGACATCCTAACAGAGGAGTACTCTGAAGAAAGATTTGAAAGAGCAAAATGAAGTGCTTCTGTGTGTGTGTAACTTCTGCCAAGTACGAAGGGCAGTTTGAGAGGAAGAGCAAACGTATTTGAAAGTCTAGCACCGCTGTTTCATGACAGTAAAGAAAGGCTGTAGAGGACTTGAAAGCAAAGAAGTAGCAGCTTATGTTATTAGACTAAGATAAAGGTCTTTTGTAGCAGCAATCAGAATTATTGTGAGTGGGGGAAAAACAGTTTGCTGTGGTCAGAGAAAAGGTTATTGCAATTATTGAGAGACAGCTGGAAAGTCGATGCTCAGGCATATGAAGCTCATGCTGTAACAGTCATTGCAGCTTTCAGGTGTGAATAGAGATGGCCGTATTTTTATGATGTATAAGGAAAAAACCTTTGACTTCAGTGTAATTCAGATGAAATGTCTAATTTGAAGATGTTTTCCAGGTTCTGTATCTAACTATCAAAAGCATTTGTTGAAAGAAACAAAGGCTGGCAGAAAAGCCAGTGAAGAGAGACTTTTGGTTTTGCCAGGTTGAGCTGACATCGTAGAATCATAGAATCATTAAGGTTGGAAAAGGCCTCTAAGATCATCAAGTCCAACCGTCAACCCAACACCACCATGCCTCCTAAACCAGGCCCTGAAGTGCCACGTCTACACCTTTTTTGAACGCCTCCAGGGATGGTGACTCCACCACCTCTCTGGGCAGCCTGTTCCAATGTTTAACCACTCTTTCAGTAAAGAAGTTTTTCCTGATATCCAGTCTAAACCTCCCCTGATGCAACTTGAGGCCATTTCCTCTCATCCTATTGCTAGTTCCTTGGGAGAAGAGTCCAACACCCACTTCACTACAGCCTTCTTTCAGGTAGTTGTAGAGAGTGATAAGGTCTCCCCTCAGCCTCCTCTTCTCCAGACTAAACAACCCCAGTTCCCTCAGCCACTCCTCATAAGACTTCTTCTCCAGACCCTTCACCAGCTTCGTTGCCCTTCTCTGGACACACTCCAGCACCTCAATGTCTTTCTTGTAGTGAGGGGCCCAAAAGTGAACACAGGATTCGAGGTGCGGCCTCACCAGTGCCGAGTACAGGGGCACTTCCCTACTCCTGCTGGCCGCACTATTCCTGATGCAAGCCAGGATGCTGTTGGCCACCTGGGCACACTGCTGGCTTATGTTCAGCATCTATCCATCCATCAGGGGATGCTGTGAATCTGAGATTTATTCTAGCTAGAAGAAAAAGGTATGGGTTTTTCTCAGCACAGCTTTAAGTGGTCAGAGGTCTTTATCAAAATGCTATCAATATCTGCATCTTCCACTTTTAGGACTGTCTTTGCTGGAAAACTAGCTGAGTACCAGACCATGGCAGTAAGGGTTCATGTTAAGCATGGAATAAATAAATTTAGAGACATATAGTGACAAGCTGTGTAATAGGCACCAAATAAAGTACTATCTTGTCAAAGATAGTACAGTGTGTATTACAAAGTGTTATGCAAATTAAATGCCCAGACACAGCCAGTTCTAACTCATACAAATACTTGTAAAAATCTACTGATGGTTAATTATTCATGTGTCTCTAGATCATGAAAATGTCTCAGATTTTAGCATGGCTGGTTTAGATTCACGTTTCAGGCTGGAGATCCAGTGATTGTTATTTTCTGTTAATTCTTTTCTAGCACGCAAGGTGGGAGAAAAAAACCAGTGCTATGTGATTTATTTAGATAATCAACAGGGCTTTATAAATAAACAATGGCTAGTCTGGCAAAGGCTGAACTTCACTGCTGAACCTGACTGCTCAAATAACAACTTTACTTCTCAAATGAGCTAGTTCTCAGCAAAATGCAGACTGTTTTTACTAGCTGCTCTGCAGATGCTCTTTTTCATGCTGTGGTAATTCATTCTGCAACGTATCCTTTTTGTCCTGTTCATCATTTTCAAATCTCTGTCAGGAAAATTCACTTTACATCAGCTCTAAGTAAAATTTAACTTTTGCTATTGTTCTTAGTATCTACTGAGAACTCTTTATATGATTAAGAGGTATTTTGATTAGATGCGGTGTCCAATTCGTAGGCAGGGGTTTTTAGCAAGGCTGTGAGTGGCTTTCATTTGATGTGACTCTTTGGTAATCACTGATGGCTCTTTGCTTGTCTATGGTAAAGCTACTGCACATGGTAAAAATACCATTATATTACCTTGCTGTGTGTTTCAGTTGGTGAACACAAACCCTTCTGTGCTACAGCCTCATCTATTAAAGGACAACATTGTTTATGCATCCAAAATCTTTTCAAAACATGAGCTACGAAATGTTAGCAGTAATATTTTGGCAAAGGCTTTTCTGGGTTACACCCAGTTTGAGGTTCTCTATCAGTCTCCACATCACTGAGAGCATTGCAGAGGAACCAATAAGCAAACCACAAATATTTTCTTTCAAACAAGGCCAGAGCGGAGAAAAGCAATCTGACCTGTACGGTTGGTAAATACGTGAAGATTTGTGAGCTAATTCTGTTAGCAGACGATGATGAGGAAGGATGAATAAATTTGATGTAATCAGAGTTATTTATAAGGTTTGTATTCAAAGTCCAGTTCCTTCAAGCAGAAGAGAAATCAAAGAGGTGATAGTTTTGTCACAGCTTTGAACATCTTTTCAGCCTATCTCCTCTCCTACTCATAAGCTGTCTAACATTTAAGATTTGTCCACAGGTGGTGAACTGCCAGGATATTTATGCAGAAACAGTACTGTTCTGGTACAAGAGTGCCTTGCCCTCCCCAGTTTATCACTAAGGCTCCTGTGTTCAGCATGTGTTTTTAATTTTGATTTCTCATTATATTTTTGCTTCTTTAATTTCAGTCACTCACACGGTTGCATCAGAGCACTCTGCATTTTCCTCTTTGGATGCAGAGAAGTTCCGTTCACTCGCCGGCTTTCAGTGGAGAGCTGGTGCACTTCTGTTGTCTCTGTGGCATTTGGGAGTTCAGTCTTCTCCCAGCTTTTCTATCCTCACTTTTTAGATCTACAGCATCAGATTCTAGAAGCAACCTGGCTAAAATTCTGCGATGGCTGTGAATGCTGTTAGGGGAACTTTGGTGTTGCTTGGATCCTGTGTTTTATGCACCACTGTATTTACTAGGGACAGTAGTAACTAGGGCCACTTACAGGATTCTTCTCTTCAGGGATCCTGGCTGGGTTTTGCCTCTGAAGTTGTAGACCTGAAATTAGATAAGTTTTTTTTTTTTTTTTTTTTGAAGTTTTTACATACAACTTTGTGTTTGCCAGTGGCTGTGCTACAGTTTTGCATAGCAAGAGAGTTTGGCCTTGCTATAATTATGGGCTAGATCATACCTGTACAGTCTAGATCTTTTGATACCTCTCAGGCATTCTCTATGAGAGGCTTCCTTGAGACACTTCTTGTGATCCAGGCAGAAGAAGGGCTGGACTATGGTTTGTATGATTGGGCCTGCTCTTTGGTAAGCCATTAAAAGGTTTGGAGGGGGGCTTGTCTCGGTCCTTAGCTGGCTGAACCCCTCTGAATTCCAGGTGAACTCTGCACATCAGATTTACTGTGTGTTTTCATAGGCAGCATACAGATTTTTTTTTTTTAAATCATGCTTGAGAGAGATTCTTCTCAAGATGTCTTCTCTTGACATGTATGTAAACTAGTCCGTAACTTCAAGTGGGATGAGAAGTTATTAAGAAGGAAGCCAGCTGCATCTCACTACATTTCAAGCCACTTAGTTAAGCTATCAAGAACAACAGGAATTGTGCGATCCTTTGTCTTGTGTGCTTGCTCATCCCATTTTAGGAAAGATCTTTCTAATGCAAGCACTGTATTTGCTATACAGGTTTTTTTTTTTTTTTGCTTCTCACATGTTTTATCCAAGAAATTGTCTCACCTTGTTCTCAGTCCCAAAATGGCCACAGTTTTATAATCCTCACACACAATGAAAAATTAACTGAGATTCTCTTCTCCTTGCAGCAATTGCACAGCATTACTTAAGAGCACTTCTTAACCTTTGCTCTGTAATCTGAACAACTTCTTGGCTTGATCATGTTTCTGATGCCCCCATCATTTGGCTATTCATAAATTATCATTTGAATCTGTGTTTATGTAAAATATTAAAGAACACTTCTTTTTATCCATGTGCCTTTATCTGTAAGCAGGTATTCTTTGCTTCCCTTTCTAATACTAAATTATCAAACCAGAAGAATCGGCTGTACATGCTGTTGGCACCAGTTGTACACTGAAGATGCTGAATAGCTGAACTCAACAATCTGAAAAGTGATTGGAGTTGTGTTAAGTGTGTCCAGACATGCAAATGTGTTTATAAAAATTTGCTTGCCAGTTAGGGATTACATTTAACATTATTCACAGGGCATGGCTGGATACGTTGTTGCTCGGATGTTAAGTTTATTAGTGCAATGCTGCTGGATGTGTCATGTGTAACACCCCGTTTAGCTCTGGCAATCGGCTGGCACTCTCTGGTGTTTCCTTTCTGTTTCAGCTCACACCCAGAGCTACCCTGTTCCTCAAAGTTTGTCCAGGGAAAGAAAGGGCAAATAAAGGAATTCGGTAAGGGTGTCTCATAGCCCGTGTCGAGCAGCAGCTCCACGTGAATGGAGCATTGCTGTATGTGCAGGAGTTGAAACAGTCTCTGATTTCCTAGCAAGAAATACAGCTGCGCTTAAGCAAGTCATTGACTGTTCAGGCTTTTCAGCGTTAATGAACATTGGTGTAAAAGGTGTTTTAAAGTTCTGGACTTCAGTGTTTGATTTCTCAGTATGGTGCTGAATCATTGCAGATGATATCCATTTGGTTTTGTGGTGAATCAAAAATCTTGTCTGAAGCAGAGGTTGAAGCCCAGAAGGCTGGAGGAGCCTTCATCTGCCCACAGGCTTTCTGCAGAAACAAACTGTGGGACCTGCCCAGCAGCCCTCACCCATGTATAGATTTGTACGTTACAGCATCTCAGCAGGGATTAGTTTAAACGGAAACGTGTTAGACTGCTTTCTTTTGCGTCCGGTGTGGTGTCGGCGCTGCGTACCTCCTTGCACAGTGCTGCATGTCCTGTTCTTTGCCTGTGTGCAACTGGGGAGCGGGCGGTTGGATTCCAACATCATAAGCTAATCTGTGGATTTCAAAGGTTGTAACATGCCAAGTTTTTATTGGCAGCAGCCTTAGATTCGAGCTGCCAGAATTAGAAATGCTTCTGAAGTCAAAGGGTACCAGAGCTCCCACTTGCACCCCAAGAGCAGAGTCCTGCCTGTAATTGCCATGCCGATGTGAGAGCAATGACAACCACTTTACTCACTATCCTTCTGCTTTGTTTAGCATCAACTGTCTGGATCTTACTTGGCAAGTGGATGCTTATCTGTCAAGCACTGCTACTTCTGTCTTTTCTGAGCATCGTTCTCATCTGACAACTTCTTTTCCCTTTAAGCCACAGTGCAATGTATTCTGCATTGATTCATTGCTGTACCCATTCAATAGCTTTTAAATTCAGCCAGTGTGCAAAGAAATACAAAGCCCCAGTGGATTTCCTCTCTCAAGGGATCGGCAAGCTGGATCTCTACAGAAGGTGTAATGGGGGATACCTTACCCGTCTTCAGTTCCTGAATGCCTGCCTTGTAACCACTGGTGGTTGTTGCAGACTTTCTAGCCTCTCTGGCAACTGGCCCCAGTTTCATCCCTGAACTCCTTTTTGTGCTTTATTGCTCTGCTAGAACTTATATTCGGAAGGAATTGCGCATTTTTTTTGCAAAGAAGAAGTGCTGCATCTTAGCATGTAGTTCCCTTTAGGCTTTAATAAAGAAGGATCATTTGCAGGAGGAAAAGTGGGTCCAGTTGTGCCTTGACAAAGGCTCAGACATGGTAGGATGTTTTCCTGGAATACACGTGTGGGCTGGGCAGTGCTGTGGCAAGCGGGTAGCTGGTATCTAATGTGTGTTCAGCTGGAGGTGAGCTTCAGGGAGACTTGCATTGCCCAGCTGCATGCTGCTAGAATGCCACAAGATGTCCCACTTAAACTACTGGTATGTATAAATTAATCTCTGTAATGTATAAAACACATTTGTCATCTTTCCTAGGTTATGTTTAATCATGGTAGTGTAGTTAATTAAATGTTGTCATGTTTGTGCCTAGGTAAGGCCCAGGAACAGAGGAGGTAGCCAGTGTCACAGGGCGGTGTTTCAGGAATAGGGTCGGGAGGATATGCTCCGTTACCTCCCCAGTGAATCAAATGAGCAGTGGAAATAGTAAGCTTGTACAAAAGGATGGTACACAGGCACCAGGTAGCATTGAAGCATTAACTGTTTATTCAGCACATCTCTGAACTACCCCAAAACAATTGCTCTTGCTGGGATCTTCTCTTTTTTTTTTTTTTTAAACTATTATTTGTTGCGGAGTGGTGGTGGTGGGTTTTTTAATAAGAACTGAAGATTCTCATATACTACTCTTAGCATGCTAGGAAGAGTGGTTGCTCTGCAATTAAGTAGACAGATACTTACGGAGGGACCTTCGCTCTTTCTTTCTGGGAAAGAGATCATGTCTATAGTTTAACTATTTAACAGGGTGCCTGAGTCTTTGCATGGTGCCTTTCATCGCTCCCTACAAATCCTTGGCTCTGCTTCCACAGTGGTTTCACTGTCAGGTCTTTGCCCCTGTTGTGCATCTGTGGCTGTATAATGCTGACCATAAAGAGACAGTTACAGGGCTGTGTCTATTCATCAAGCTGAATGATGAGCAGCCTTTTAACTAGGAAGTCATTAATTTCCAACATTCTTTGATGCGTTCTTTAATTAAAATATATCATGATGATTGAGATAAGGCCAGCAGTTCCCTTTCAGTACTGATGCAAATGTAAATGGGGTTCCTCTAGAAAAGCCAGGATTGCTTCCTGGACCAGCCCTGGTTATCCCAAGTTACAACCAGCCAGTGAGAGTGGGTTAAAGAAACCCGATGATGTATCTGGGTTGGCAACAGGACATCAGTCAGCTTTTAAAATCGCCCTCAACAAGCTCACCTTCCTACTGACAAAATCCTTGCAAAAACACATGTATTCTCAACCCCTCTGATGGAGGGGTGATGTCTACTGATATGGGGAATAACTATTCAGTCGTAGTCTTGACTATACCTGCAAGTGGAGTTACTTAGAATTAGCTGTTTGCATGTTGTCTGCCCCAATTTTCACCTGCATTTCCTTTTGTATAGACAGTCTTTTAGATGACAATTTTGTATAAGGTTGTTTGTGACAGGAGGACATTTGCAAAATGTCTTGTGTCAAATGATATGGAGACCATATCATCCTTTCATAGAATTTCATAGAATCTTGCAAATATTTCTGCAGACTAATGGAGGGGATTGGACAAAGTGACTGCAGGCTCAGCTGTACAACCCTTAGACACTGAAAATTGCATCCAAGGTTTTGCTAGCCTTACCTAAAGTAGGAATAAATACAGTAGGATATTTGTTGTATTTATAAAATTTAAAATTTGGATTTACAAAATAAGGATTTAAATCTTTAACAACTACACATTTTTATGTGGACATGTACACACGTACTAAGCTGCCTCTTAGCTCTCAAGTTAGAATGGAAAAACTAATAATAAACAATAGATTTTTCAGCCTGTTATAAACAGGGTCAGATGGCTTGTGGAGGTAGATCTGCAGCAGGTGTATTTGAGATTTAATTTAACATGTTTGCAATTCTTTTCTTAAAGCAAAAGAGAATGAAAATTTGTAACATAGAACAAGCTGTCCAAGGAAGAGAAGGGCATGACACAAGTTCTCCTTTATTCATAACTTCCCTTCAACCAGTCAATGAGTGAAAACCATAAAGCTCACAATAACCCAAATCTTGCCAGTCCCTCAATTCTGCAGCATCATCTTGGCATAACTAAGAGCCTCCTAATGGGCAAGTGGCTCCTCCCTCTTGAGGTACAGCTGGGCACCTGAAAAGCACAGGTTCAGAAAGCAAATAGAGGAAATGAAGCTGTGGATGTGTCTGGAAGTGTTTAAGTGACTTCCATCTGGTAAGTTCCTAACCCTAAAAGAAGTAATAGATTTGCCTTAAAGCCTGTTAAACTCTGTTAGTGGTTGGGCTTTTTTTCATCTCAAGAAACATATCATAATAGACATATTATTTTTCTTTCTGTCTCACAGTGGAGTTAAATTTCCTCAAGGACACCATTTTCAGTATGATTCTTATCCTTAAAAGAAATCAAGCTAACTACCTGTACTTATTATAGCTTACTCTCTTTTCTCCTTCCCTCATGTCTTTGTCATGAAAGTTATCATCTTTTTCTTCCTAAACTGCTTTTATTTTTCAAGTCAGGCTTCTAAGAAACAAACCTGGTTTGTTTGAAGTCTGTCACTTGTATAAATTTGTATAAAGAGCAAAATGATTTTATGTCATCCTTCTTTTGCAGGACTCTCTCACTTGTTGCAATGGAAATTGAACAAAAAGTGAGGTTAGGGGAAAACTGGTGGGGCTTTCACTAGGCATGGTTAATAATATCGAAGCATAGACTCAAAATTCCATTGCAGACAAATTTGACCCTGTACTTTAATTGAAATGAGTGAAATGAGTTATTCTTGGTCCATTCCTTGCATCCCAATCATGCAACACAAACCTGAGAGTCTACAGTTCAGCCCTTGTAGAGTTCTCAACTGGAGGTGCTCTTTTGACATCTCTTTCTCACTTTGACTGAAAACGGCAAAACAGTGAACATTAGTAATTTCCAGTGGGCTCTAACCTTAATGCCCTTCAATGATTTTTTCCCCCTTTTTTTTTAATATGCATTGGAATTATAGTGACTTATGTTTGGCAATGAGTTGAGTATATTTATGAATAAATACTGCCTTTATATGCAACAAAAATTTAACTTTTAGCAAAATCCATTTCCTCTGAGGACATGAGATGTCTCCTAGGCAGTAGGCTCCAGATAAAATAAGAGATCTTATGGTAGGTGCACCAGTTTCCCTCACTTTTTTTGAAAAACTGAAGGATGTGGGGAAGCCAGTAGCAGAAAAAACAGGAGACTTCGCTGCATTTGTGCATACAGCTCCCCAGTTTGCTGGGCACTAAAGGCTTTACAAATGGGAAAGAATTTTTTTTCAGTGATAAAAGTCACAGCAATCTCAAAGGCAATGGGAACGTTTATTTTGATTATTTTCAATGTATTCGCATTGTCCTTTTATGCAAACTTAACTGTAAAACACTCTTGAGATACTGCATAGAAAATACACATAGGAAAAAACATATATACACTTTCATAAAAATAGAATACATCTTGGCAAAATTACCTGTGTACAGTGTATTGACATTATTGAACCAAACTTACATCATCTTTCGAGAAAAATGTTCCATTTGCAAAAAAATCCAAAACACTTTAACTGACTGAGTTGGGAGTACTGAAATGGATATGGTTTTGAGCTAAATAAATGGCTATACCAGAATGTCAGCGTAAAAAAAAGTAGTTATAAAATACCTGCTGTATAAAGTAGAAGTAGCAATGTTGTTTTGTGTTCCAAAAAATAGTGACATCTGTAAACTTGCATGGAAATCAAATGTACCAGTTCCAAATTCTACTGTAGATTCTTTAGCTGAAACCAAACTTTAATGTCATTTATTTCAGCATTTGCAACTGTTAGGTACAGTGCTATTTGGTTTTTTGCACACATGACGTAGTATATTACAGCCCTAATTCTATCAGGTATTTGATAAGAAAAAATCTAATAGATATAAAATTGTAAAACACTTAGCAACCTTTAAAATATGTAGACCACTTGAAATTACGGGGTTTTTTCTTCTGGTTAGACTTTTCTTTAGTTGCTTTCAACAGAGGCTGCTCCTTGCCTACTGCTTTGACCACAGAGGCTGCTCCTTGCCTACTGCTTTGACCACATACTTCAGCTCATACTTTGATTTTTCTGCTGGTTTTCAGAACAAACTGTGGAAAATGACTACTCCAGTGTAATAAATAAAGCAAGTGGTAACAGGTCCTTAAAGCCATGGATTTTCCTCTTGAATTGCAATAATGGGACTGGATAGGCAGCCTTGGGGAAGGAGGGAAAAAGAAAAGAAGCATAGCACCATTTTCAAGTGACATGGTTCACAACTGTTTGGCAGGCAGTAGAGTCAGTCTGGAAGTGATAATACCCACCGGCATTTATGAATGTGGTTAAAATATTGTGATTACTGTCAAGTAGTTTGAGTGTTTAATAGGGATAGGCTGACACAGCTATATAAACAATGAAAGTTGTCCGATACTCAATATTTCCATCAGCGCTGTAGGATAAGGCTCTGACTCCCATGCGGTAAGTCTTTGGCTCTCGCAGCGGGCGGGTGGTGAACACGACTCCTTTCAAGTTCTCATCTCTCAGGGCAAATGGGACTGCTGGGTCCTCGTCTGCCATTAAGAAAGTTGTCCTTGGGTGCATGACTTGATCGTGAGTATAGGCAACCAGCCGGATTAAATCCTGACCGGCAGCTATGCCAAAGGGGAGGGAAAGGAGTTTGTATTCCAAGGTGTAGGTACTCAGATCACACTCCAAGTCGTTGGCTGGGCAGTTTTTCAGACAGAACCTAGGAATAAGCAGAGCACTTTAGCCCAGGGAGAAGGCATGATATTGTAAGTACTGCAATAGGTCTTAAAGGATAAATTCTTCCCCTGTTTACCCTGTTGCATAATTTAAATTTCTCTGTAGAGGTAATATGCTCACGCACTCTTAATCCATTGTTCCTTTAAAGCTGCAGCCAGTTTAATGTCCCATTTTCCCTCAACAGGATCATCTCAGAAAGTGCCAAGAGGTAACGTAAAGATATTGAATACAATATTGTCATTGAAGTCAACGGTGTATGTTTTAGTGACCATGCTCTTAAACATTAGAGTTGGAAAGGTTGGTTTAAAATGTACCGGGCAGGTCCATTTGAGGTGTCTGTGTGTTAGATCATAAAATAAAAAATTTAGAATAGAGAAGGGCAAAGTAAATTTTACCTCTATTAATCAAAAGTCAAAATAGGAGGTATCTGTTAGCTCTGCTTGTCCGTACTAACAGAGGTCAAAGAACATTATCCATTTCAACTTAAGTGTCTTTCCAGTTCAGTTTGATCACAAAAGATGGTTTCTGACTATGAAACAAGCTATTTTCTTGAGTATATTAAAAGATTAAAAGAAATTAATGTTTTTTCCAGAACAGGGAAATAGATAGAGTAACTTAAAAATAACAAAACTTACCATGAACTGTGGCATTATTTCCATGACTAAAAGAATATTTTATATGTTTTGAAATTGATGGCAAGTTAGGCCTTTAGAGAAGTAGGTCAGAAAACTTAAGATGCAAAGGCAGCCCCATAAGCGACAAATGAATGACACTGAATCAGCAGAAAGCATCACAGTGCGCCGCCCACCAGAGTTCATATAATAAAGGAACATTCTGGTGCTATTTCCTTTTGAACTAATAGTAAAATGCTGCATGGATACTGAGAGCCATCCAGCTTGCCTGAGGCCACTGCTTTATGGTTCTGCTGCAGGGGAAACATGGAATACCGCTGCTCAGGAAACCGATGATCATCTTGAATGTCAATGCTTTACCTTTTGCTACTATGAGCTTTACTGGTGTCAGTCAAACTTAAAGTTTCTTCTGACGAATACAGGTTAAGGATCCGAGCTTGGGGTGGGTGAAAAGGGGCCGAAAATAAAACATACCCAGAAAGAGGTTCTCGATGATAGTTTGGTGGACAAGGCGTGTCTATGCACTGGTAGCTTCCTCTCATGTTGAAACACATCTGATTTGATCCACAATTGATGTTCTGTTCAAGGCACTCATCAATATCTAAATGTAAAAAACATGCGAATGATCAATTGCTGGTAGAAGAAATTAAGGGTTAAAAACTATCTGGGTCAGTAAAGGCTGAGCAAACTGCAGAGTGTACCTCTGCATACAGTGAAATCTTTCAGAATCAGGTCTTACTGTTTGAAACACTGGAGCCAGGAGTTCCAATAATGTGCATTTATTATTGTTGGCATTTTATTACTGTGCAGGAGGGCATATTGTGCTAGAGCTGCCCTACAGCCACAATCCAACATAAACCATAGCTGTCTTGTCAACAGAGACTAATTAGTTCATTTTTTATGGAGGTTTTTTTGTGGACCAGAAAATCTGACAGTACCTTTTTTTGACAAAGGCAGGTTAAGGATAATATTGAGTTTGACCCTAGAGCTGCTGTCTGTTGCCTGGAGTTAAATGTGTAACATAAGGTCACATGAGGAAGCTTCAGAGAATAAGAAGTTGCAATTGTCTAATTTGCTGGTGTTTTTATGAAGCATTAAAATCTGAAATATAAAAAACTTCCGAAACTTGAAATTTTGGATGCTGGATCTCATATAGCAAATTCAAAGAGGCACATAGCTAACGCACCACAAGCTGCTATGTTAAATGTACCGGGCCAAGCTCTAGTAAGGCCTAGACTGTGGCTTAGTCCTGAACTCAGCGGTATTATCACAAAATAACTGAGTAATTTTTTTTTTCTTAAGATACTCAAACTGTGAGTTAAGTTCGCAATACATGTATTGAACATGATTTGTATCTTATTTATTTACAAATATATTTCTGAACACTTAAAGAGATCCCCGTACCTTGACAGGTTTTACCATTGGGTGTAAGGCGATAACCAGATGGACAAGTACACTGGTAACTTCCTAGGGTGTTTCTGCATTCATGCTGACAGGTATCTCTGGTTTCACATTCATCGATGTCTGTGGAAAGAAACATGAACACATACACATCAGGATTATTTGAACCTGGTATTGAAGCGAGGTTTTTTTTTTTTTGTCCTATTTTATATAGGAAGTTGTGTGGATCTTGTTTTCTGATGGGGTTGAATGTCTAAGACTAGCAAGTCCTCCTTTCACACCTTACCTGTGCCATTCCTTAAAACTTTTTAATAATTAAAGTCCCCACCTCTTTTGATGGCAGCCATAATATGTATTCTGGCTAGAGAGACCAGTCCTGATACAGAGTTCTGGGAAGAAAGGGGGGTGTGCAATCCATATACACCGACAAGCTTATACAATTACAGTCTTGCCCCAAAAAGCAAGCTGAGCTGCCTGATAAAAAGGTTTTAGGCAATAGGGTTAGGAAACACCCAGATTAGTTATCTTGTCAGAGGAAGCCTTGACAGCGGGGGAGTTGTTCTTACAGCTAATCCCTCCTCAGGCAAAGCTGTTTCCCTTCCAAACTGATCTTCCTTGCGCCAAGGGGATGAATTAAGCTCAGTATCTGGGAAGACTGTCAATAAATGTTCTTAACTTTCTTTTTTTACTCTCCCTCTCAAATATAGAAGTAGCAGACCACATTATATAAAATTTTCAAAGTAGACTACTGTGATTTAGACACAGATCATATATAATTACAATTTCTTTTGAAATGTCTGCTTAATTCAGGAGAGCAATGGAGATCCTACTCAAGTTAGTCTCGTGCAAGAGTTAAGACTTGCATGATTAAAACAGTGGAAGGAAGGTCTTTGCTTCCCCTCTCTTTGTTTAATTTACAGGGGTTGCATTAGATAAAAATGCAAACACAGAAAAGAAACAGATGTGACTGTAGACTTTACAGTATGTTGTTATCAAATCCTGATGGTTGTCTATTGAAAGAACTTTCTTAAAAAAAAGCACCATTTGGTTGTATTTTCCATATTAAACAGTAATTTTTAAATTTAGATGTTTATTCCAATGAAACAGAAGTACAAGAATATTAATTAATTCAAACTGGAAGCTGGGGTGAAGATCATAGATTTTAGCTTAACCCTTTCATCAGTGGTAGCTATATTCCTAGGTCTTTCAATTAAACTGCTATACCCGTAACAAACTGCATGTATACAACTACTGAAAAGGCTTTATAATGTAAATACAAGGTTTGATGTCTGCCTATCTATAATTTTTATTAATAAATGTATATTCATATTTTTCAACATTATATATTGCTATATAATTCTAGCAATAATTCTGGTTGCTAGAATCTAGCTGTAGATCACTGTATTTACCCTGGAACAATATTGTGCCTCCTATGATGTGCCACTGGCATATATGCTAGGTTGAGGCATATAGCTAACGCACCACAAACTGCTATGTTAAATGCACTGGGACAAGCTCTAGTAAGGCCTAGACTGTGGTACCCTTAGTCCTGAACTCAGCAGTATTATCACAAAATAACTTAACTGAATAATTTTTCTTTTCTTAAGATACTCAAAATGTGAGTTAAGATGGCAAAAATCTGGCTTAAGAGAAGCATATTTCAAAAGATGAACTCATTTTTTATATCCCCATCTGCCCTTTACGTGAAGCATCAGGTCTGGTGATCCCTCCTGAAAGACAAAGCAAGCCCTGGCTCAGCGCAGCAGTGGCCCCTCTCCTGCCCAGGTCTGTTCTGCTTTCCAAGGCAGGGAGGGGAACATGCTCTAGGGAGGCTGGGCGTGAGTGAGTGCCCATTTTCTGGCTCTAGGCTAGCAGTTACAGAGGGTCTAGATCAACAGACACCAACTACTGCCACATGAGAAAAACATGACATTTATAACTTTTGAGCAATAGTGTGGGGTTTTCTTCAGCTTCTTAGTTTCTTCACATTTAATGCAGATCAGTCAGTGAACAGCACAGGCTGCTGTTCCTTTTGACTTTTGCAAGGAGCTGAATTAAATTTTCAGTACTTGTGAAAATAGCAGTATTTCACTGAAAAACCTCAGAAAAGCTCACGGAGTAAGGAGGAAGTGACCTAAATGCTTGATAGTTAGAGGTGCCAAATACCTTTGTTTCCTGTTGGTCTTAGAGTGGGCTCTGAGGCTTTGCACCTCTAAAAAAAATTTGTGGCAGGGCTCTATAGTATAGAGCAGTTACTATAACTACCCTGCTCTCCTCATTACAGAAAAAGAAATGGCAGTGCTGTCATTGTCACAACTTATGACACACCCCCTATTTGTTTACTTATAATCAGTCTCTCCACACTCAGTGAATTACATTGCAACCTGCTATATATCATAGCTACAGATAATTTAAAAGCATCTGCTTATATTGCCCATATGGCAGTGACTAACCGTCCTATAGCTGTGCTGGCATTGGCCCTAGTGTGCTCAATTCTAAAATCTTTATTCAAAACCTTTTTGAACCAGATTATTACTACTATCAGTGGGAGTCTGGCATAAGCAACATCCCCAGGACTAGATTGGGTCTACTGGTGTTTTTTGAAGTGTGAGAAAATTCACAAAGGTGAGCTACCGTAATCAGAAGAAAGAGAATAACAGAGGGAAATAATTTGCAAACACACAATAAGCAGCACAATTAAAACAAGAGGTTACAAGGAGGAGGTTTGAAAACATTTTTGCTACAATGTGCTCAGGAGACAAGAGCATGCAGAAATTTCTGAATATTTATCAGGGTAATATGAAGAAAAAGCACAGCACCACAAACCATCAGCCCATGGTATATATGAAACAGTAACCTAAGAATAAGGACCAAAACAAGAGAATTGCATAGATATGTCTGACATTTACCTACACATCTGTAATTTCTTGCCTCATAGCCTTCAGGACAAGTTTCTCTAATGTTCCTTCTAGTCCTGGAGAAAGGTATTCTGCTGTTTCTATACTCTGAGTAGGAGCTGTAGAGATTTGAGGAGTGCCTGTAATATTGTTGAGGTTGATAGTTGTCTCTCACAGGGGAGAATTGAGCATAGCTATAGCTATTGTAATAGGCACCATAATTTGGCAATCTCTCCAATCCAGCGCAAGATTTCCCATCACCTAATAAATGTTGTCCAGGTGGACAGATACACTTGAAGCTGCCGGGGGTGTTGGTGCATTGAAATGCACAGGGTTTAGGCACTTGTTCACATTCATTAATGTCTGCTCATGTGACATGATCCAGAGCAACAAACCATGTGGAAAGGAGAAAAAACAAACAAACAACAATACATAACTATATGTGTATATATACATATATACTTATCTCAGTCTGTGGAACAAACTGAAGAAATAAAAGTGAGACCCTGAAGGCAGTAAAATATGGAAAACACAATGCCAAGTAGGCAGTTTATTCTATCTTGTACAGTAATACACTTTTATTCTTCCTGTAAGGCTGCTTGTGACCTAAGACTGCTCACATAGGACAAGAACTCTGCTGAAAGTCTTGCCTCGAGTGTTACTGAAGGTAAGGTGTGGCTATAAAAACGGAGATCCAAGTCTGTTCCCCTGCTTTTGCAAAAGCAGGGCTGCATGATAGCCTGAAAGCTGCCGGCTGGGGTTCCTGCTGGTTACCAGGAAAGATGCACTCTGAGAAGTAAATGGCCCTTAGGACCCACGCTGTTCATCGTTTCAGCCTAAGCTGCACACTACTACTTCAGTAATTTTTTTTTTTTCTTAAGTGCTCCACATATAAGTGGGAGAAGCTGTTGGGCTCTTCTTTAAAGGAGGATACTTAACACGGAGCATTCTTGATAAGTGCAGCATTAGAAATTCATTCAAACTGGCATTGAGGGAAGCTCAAAAGCTCTGATATGGTTATTGTCAGGGGAAAAATCAGGTCTCCAGGATGTGTCACAGGGCTGCAGGGGAAGGAGGTCAGGTATGTTCTAACCTTTCATGTTGTTATTGGTCATTCCAGCTATGAAAGGTTGGAGACTTAACAGTAAATGTTAATTCACTTTTGTACAATTTAAAAATATTTTTTTTCTAATGAATGCTTTTTTTTTTGTTTACCTTTAAATTGTAATCCAAAGTAATTTGACCAACTCTAGCAGTAAATATCAATCCTTAAATCAAGAGTAGTGAGCATACAAAGTATGGTAGAGTGTTTAAGGATATAATATGATCAGTGTCCTTCACGCAAAATAAAGTAAATATAAGTGCTCTTGGATACTGTAGGACCAGGCCTTCTCCCACAGTCTCTCTGGCACTACCAGAAAGAAATTTTCTAAAATTTGCATCAAGTTACTTCAGGCGCAGCTGAAAATTTGACATATACGGTATTCCTTTTCAAATTTACATTCATTCTTTACTAGAATAAGACAAAAATCTGCTAATTCCAAACAGGAACATGCAACTCCACAATGACCAGAAATAACTAACCTGATATTAACATGCATAACAACATATCATAATTGACATATATTATATT
This sequence comes from Fregata magnificens, assembly GCA_013389945.1. Lineage (NCBI taxonomy): Eukaryota > Metazoa > Chordata > Aves > Suliformes > Fregatidae > Fregata > Fregata magnificens. Next base: position 65,255 of record WAAD01003916.1, on the reverse strand, counting down.
ATATTATATCATCTTAATGGTGATTCAGTAAGGAGTTAATTATTTCATATTAGTGGAAAGTGTGTATTCTGTAAATTATTATTATAAAAAACACCATTAAGCTAGCATTATTACAGTTTCATTTTGGTTCCCTCTGAACACAGTTTTTTGAGCATAGTTTGTAACCCTCCAAGACACAAATGCATGATAATGGTATTTAAAATGTAATACTGTTCAGAAATGTAGTAGAATATTAGATTGCATTTTTATTAAGTATTTAATACTTTGTATATTTTAAAGTTTTAAAGACTTTTTTTGGGTATTAATAATAAAATGTTTTGAGAGTTGGAAATCCACGGATCATTATTGCAGAGTATTGCAGTATTTTCCAATTGTTATTTCACAAACACATAACAACTGAAACTTTATATATTAGCTGAAATATCTTTAGGGTAATATTGTCAGGTGTTATAAACAAGAGAACTTCATTTTTAATACGGTAACAACTAATGTGAATTTTAAGTTTATATTCCTTCATTGTGTGCTTAAGATGAAAAATGTATTACTCATATACATGTAAAAGAATACTAAAACTCACTATTTCCTTAGCACTCAACTATTTTCTAATTGCTGAGTTTAACATTCTTTACCTGCATAAAATAGACAATAGGTATGTGCACTAACATCCTTACAACCACCAATGTCCTTGGACAAGTTGTGGATAAGCAATATAAGACCATCATAGAAATAATGAAAGAAAACAGGTGAAAATTCGAGCAATTTATTTCATAGGGTCATCCTGTGCAATACAAGCAAAATTGAAGGCAGCAAGTTACTTGCATTTCTACCATAGTCATCCCTGTGAGAAGTGATTGCTGACTGACTGGTAAGCCTAAGTCTCCACTGGACAGCATCCCTTTGATTACGCACTATGAATATTAAATATTTACAAGAACAAGGTGAAATTACTTTGAAACAACAATAGCTAAATTCTCATGCATTCTTTAACTTGAAGAATAATATTTGATTTTAAATTCTAGATAGCCTTGCACATGTTATATGCAAAAATGCATGTATCTATGGGTGTTGTGGGGACAAATGAGCATCTTATCCCCATCTAACAGACAGGGAATTGTGGCACAAAGGACTTTACACAGGGTAAGAGTGGCACTGGTAGGAACAAAGTTCAATTCGTCTGTTTCAGTCTGGGGCCCTACTTACTTTTCAACTCTTCCCTGTGCTAACTGGAAACATTAACAATAAAAACTGGATTTTATTAACACATGTGAACTAATATATTTGATGCATCTATATTTTAAATATATTTTAAGCAGATAAAAATTCAAAGGTGCATAAAGGTCATGCTTTAATTAAAGAGGGAGCTTTCACTGCTCCTTAGTCAGAAGACAGCTTTAGGGCAGCTGCTAGTATTTTGTGAAAATCTGTAGTCCTAGACTTTATCTAGCTTATTACTGTCAGAAATTTAAATGGTTTTAATATGTGTTAAGGAGTGTGGGATTGATTTTATTTCAGTAGAGAGGCAGCTGGTGGAAATAATGTCTTGGTCTACAGCCAGTTTCTTACTGCAATTTAATCTCTTCAAAAAACTCAAACATTCCTGGCTTTTGGTAGTCCAAAATCTTAGGTTGTTTTTAAAGAAAAACCAAACAAAACACAAAACCCTGTTCTCCCAAGCAGCTATTTATCACTTATGAAAGCTAATCTTGAAGAAGTCATCATGGAGGAATGCTTCTCTGATATGATACCTGAGAGCAACTGAAACCAGCTTCACTTAGTGTCATATACCGACATTCATAGATTATTATTATCAGGGTAGATCAGCTATTATATTTTAAATATTCTACATAAATACAGAAAGGGTGAATCTAAATGATCCTCGTGCCCTCCTGAGATCTATTAAATGCCAGCAGAAGTGTTTTATGCACTTGCACTGACACCACATTAAACTCTCTTGCAATCCATGTTAGAGCTATGAGAACGTCCTTCAAATGCTATGCATGTGTGTGTGGGAGAAAGCTCTGCATGTTTTTATGCCAAAAGGTTCTATGTAGATAGCATAGGGGAGTAACTACATGGTCAGCATTCCTATGACTGACAGCAATCCTGCTTCCCTGCTGTGATCCACCCAAACCAGAAAGGGGAGCACTGAGTGATAAACGCATATCAGCTTCCTCCGCTCTACCCATATAGAGAACACCCTTCGCAATTCTAGGGGGCGGGTAAGTGTGTTTGTGCTGTTCACTTGCAGAGGCAAGTTCTGGGTGTATCACGCCTCTTGCAACACACTTCCTTTGGGTGTTCTCCTTTAGGGGAATCCACATCACTCCCTGCTTGACTGCCTTCAGGTGTGAATCAATGCAGTCCAGGGTATAGCCAGGCACATTTCACTGTCCAATCAACTAATAAATCTGACCTGATTTTTATAAATGAAGACTCTTGTGGAGTGGTAGCTTGCCACATCCATCCACCAGTGTTCTGAGACTCTTGTATGCTTTGTTTTCAAAGTATGGACCTATAACAATCTCCGTTTGGAATAATTTAGTTTTGACTATTTTTTTTGAACAGAACACTTTGTTTTAGATGGGTAATTTTGAACTTCAGAGCAAATTTGTCTATATGACAGTCTTCAAATGTGATAGCATTGTTGGATATGTTACAGCAGAAAGCCCAGCCAAAAGCATCAGCAGAAATATGTGATACTAAGGTGATTGGACAGCTTACCCACACAAGGTCTTCCAACTCCCTGGGACCGATAGCCTCTTGGACACAAACAACGGTAACTTCCTCGTGTGTTCTCACAAATCTGGTTATAGCGGCACTGATGGGTTCCATCCCGGCATTCATCAATGTCTACAAGCAACAAGGCAAGTGGAAGTAGTCAGATTTTTCTTGAAACTTCTTACAGCTTTAAACTTCTTAATGTAGAAGGAATGCAGTTAAGCTACAAGTGAATTTGGCCCTCTAGATAGGTTTGGCCTCTGAACATACACTTTTCTTACCTGGTGCCACGATTAGGCATTACTCCGTAACAGTTTGTGTTATGAATCATAATCTGTGTTTCACAATCCGAAAGCAGATTTTAAGCAGATACACAGATAAGTTTTTCAACCAAATTGCATTTACACACACTTTTTCCGTTAATTTTCAAAACTTTTCATTGATGTTTCCAATATGATCAGTTACTCTGCAAAGAGATACAATCCACCTTCCTGTCACCTCCCACTAGAAAAAAAGATTTGGTACTGTATATAACATCGGTTATGTTTAAAAGCATCCCTGCTAAGCAGCAAGGACCTGTGATCTTGATTCAGAGCTCCTGAGACAAACTCTTAAGAAAGCATTCACACATGAGGCAAAACATATCAGTCAGTGAACAATTTGTAGAATTCAAGGTGACAACGCAGAAAAGATGCTGACGAAAAACCTTAGTGTTCTTTCTTAAGAGCAATGGAAAACTAGAAGTGGCAAGGATACATCTATTCTTTTAATACCAATTACAAAAAAGTGAAATACAGTACCAAATCTT
>WAAD01003916.1:21674-61411 GCA_013389945.1 Fregata magnificens | reverse complement strand
AAGGCAAGAATGGAAATGAACTCACTTCCTTATGCTCAATTCCTAAAGAGCAGAATAATCCAGCTGTGTACATGCACTTGAATGCATTTCATGCACATTTATCAGTCAGCCCAATTCCCACTTCCTCTGGTATTTAGTACTGCTTTACAAACAAATTCAGAAATACATACTAAGTATATCATCCGCAGTAGGATTTTCATTCATAAAGGTTTCTGATAACAAATATAGCAACAAATAAATGTTGAACTATGTCCATTGGAAAGAGGGAATTAACATTCAAAAAATTCATTCATACCCATGCATTTTCTGCCCTTTAGCTGGTATCCTGGATCACAACCACAGTGGAAACTTCCTATAGTATTGAAGCAACGCTGATGACAGGAGTTGGACTCTTGACACTCATTAACATCTGTTGAACAACACAAATCCTTGATACCATAGCTGTGAATTGCCTTGTCGTTATTTACCTCAAGAGTGTTTTGGTTGAGTCAACATTCTGGACTCTGCTTTGAGCTCTAGTTATTACACTATTGAGGTATGTTCAGAAGTGTTTAATTCTCTCACTTCTTTGTAAAAGAAAATGCACATGGGACACAAAAGCAAGAATGTTAGGTTATTCCCTGATAGGATTTGAAATTTATTTTTAAAGATGGAAAAAGCAAAAGGTTAAAAAAAAAAAAACCAACCCACAACAAAAAAAAACCCCACAAAACAAAACAACCCCACCCAAACAAAACCCACAAAAAACCCCAAACCCACAACCTTAATAATGAAAATTTATAGACACCATATTTGGAGGTGCATCTTTTAAAAAGTTACTTTCAATTGTGTGAAAAACAGTATTTTCAGTTTATGAAAGCTAACACCAAAACCCAAACACCCCTCCATACCTTGGCAGCCAAATCCATCAGCTGTCCTCCTAAAGCCGTTCCCACATCTAACCACGCAGCGGTATGAGCCAATGATGTTTTCACAGTCCTGGCCAGCATGGCAGGTATGTCCACCTAACGCACACTCATCAATATCTGTAATTAAAAACAAGCTGTAAACCTCACTATGTCAAAATGAAACACAGATGAAGCAGGGTCTTGAGCGTGATCAACTATGAAATACTTGAGTGCAAATATATTCAGGTATGAAATAATTAGAATACCACCAATGAATTATATTCTTATAAAGAGAAAATGGCCCAGCCCCAACAGAACATTTCCCTAGTGATTTAAGTGCCACGGGCCTTTTTGTATCCAACCTGTCCACAGAAGTACTTATCTTACCCTGACACGTTCTACCATCTGCAGAGATAGTAAGGCCTTTCGGACAGGAGCAGTAGTAAGATCCCATGGTGTTATGACAGGTATGGGAACAAGGATTTCGCACAGCACATTCATCTTCATCTGGAAAAAGGAATGTTTGAAAAACCAGTGAGACTTCACAATACTTTACAAGAAACTATACCAAACAAACCCTTCATAAGAGGTATATGTCTGGTAGAGCCCACAGGGCAAAACTAGATCTAGCAATGGAGCAGCTTCACAGAAACGGTTCAGCGGTGCATTCCCCACTATTATTTTTACAGTTACCAAACCTATACTAACACGGCTTGCTGGAATCTTGTGTCAGCTCTGCAGGACTCTGTCACTACCGCAGTAATGAATGTTTGATACAGTCTTTTCCTGAGACTCTCTTTACAACAGAACAGATGGGTTTCAGTGTTAGACTTAAGATTTCCTAGATACATGTGCAAAGATTACTACATTCCATATTAAAGTTTTAGAATGCATATTGTTTTACAGATGATACTGCAAGTGGAAGATTGTTTTAGCCACCTTATTTTCAGTTTTCCTGGTTTTAAACCTTTTGGATGGTGTAGTGTTTGTTTCTTGTATAATTTCCTTAATTTATAAGCGTTCAAGGAGCAATGAAATAAGTCCACAAAAACATACCAGATGATTGTTCCCTAAAACAAACGTGACTCAGTCATCTAGAGGAGACAGCTAAAATGCTCATAACCTTCTCTTCACCTCCATCCCCCAGGCAAGAACTTGTGGGCTGTTGTCTAGGTTGCCAACACTCATCCTTCCCTCCACACAGATCATGTGTGCTTCATTGCTTTGCAGGCTCAGCAGATACTGTGGCTCAATGTCCCCCAGCTGTAGCTGAGGTACTGATGAAAAGCTGTCTGGGCACTACTTACATTCTAGATGAGTACAGAAGTGAAGTCTTCATCTGCCTTTGGATCCACCCCCTTTTATCAATGGTAACTTACACTTTTTGAAGTACATACTGCATGCTTTGAAATTCTAGATAAAGGTGATGTAGATTCTGGTGGTTGAGTACTGCATCCAGCTTTGGGGCCCCCAGCACAAGACAGACATGGATCTCTTAGAGTAGGTCCAGAGGAGGGCCATGGAAATGGTCAAAGGGCTGGTACACCTCTGCTACAGAGAAAGGCTGAGAGAATTGGGATTGTTTCGCCTGGGGAAGAGAAGGCTCCGGGGAGACCTTATTGCAGCCTTTCAATATATAAAGAGGGCTTATAAGAAAGATGGAGAGACTTTTTACCAGGGCCTGTAGGAGCCCTGGTAAAGGGCCAGGAGAAGGCATAATGGTTTTAAACTAAAAGAGGGAAGATTTAGATCAGAAATAAAGAATAAATTTTTTACAATGAGGGTGGCAAGACACTGGAACAGGCTGCCCAGAGAAGTTGTGGCTGCCCCCTCCCTGGAAGTTTTCAAGGTCAGGTTGGACAGGGCTTTGAGCAACCTGATCTAGTGGAAGGTGTCCCTGCCCATGGCAGGGGAGGTAGAACTGGATGATCTTTAAAGGTCCCTTCCATCCCAGACCATTCTATGAGTCTATGATTACACACTACCGTTGTCACATCATTACCTGAACAGTAAGGCCCAGTTGAGTCCAAACCAAACCCAGCAGGGCACTGATTGCTACGATCTCCTGTACGGTAAAGGAAGCAGATGTTACTTGTGGATTAAAATACGCCCATTTTATTACTTTTAAAAAACCCTTTAACATTAAGAATTGCAGCTCAGCTATTTATAAAAGATTTGTTATACTTGGACACTAAAATAGAAACTTTTAAAATCCAGACTTTAGTGGTTTTTCTACGTGGGCACTAACACTTAGTAGTACATGGTTTTTGCTGTTTTGAAACACATTAAACAGGTGGGGGGGTTCCCTCAGAGTGACTCCAAGTTGTATCCCAGCCTAATACATCCTGCATAGTTCCTCCATAAAGTTTTCATTATTAAAAGAATAAAGACCATTCAGCTTCACTTCACGTAAAAGGAAGGAAATAAACCCAAACCAAACAAAACACCATGTCATAGATTGTGGGAAGTCACTGCAGAAGAACACAGTGCGTACTATGAACTGTAATGAAAAACTCTGGTAGAGACTGCTCAAAGACCACATGCATTTTGCTGCTTAAAAATTGATTCAATAAATATGAAATTTTTAAAAAGCAGTATATTAATTGTTGGAGGAAATAAATGCAAGTTCAGTAAAGGCTTGGCCAGATTTATGCATAGGCATAACTTGATCTGGAGACTTCCTTTTATCAGACCTCTTTTTAAAATGGAAAAAAAAAAAAGTCTTATTTGGTTTTCAAATTGCACAAGGAGTTTATAGTCTGGCAAGTGGGAAAATCATTACTTTACTTCATTTAGAATGTTGTTATTGAAAAGAAAGACTGAGATAGGCAATCCCACCATTTCATTTACTTTCAAATCTGAGTTATTTCATTTGAAAGATGATGTTAAGCCTTACTGTGTAAAAAAAGCCCAAATAGTATTTAAAAAGATAACAGGACATTCTGCTAACCAATTACGACTTCTCAAAGGAAAACCCGCTTACACAAATATATGCCCTATTCCTTAAGATCACTTAGGTAAAAGGTTAATAAAAGCCAGCAGTTAGTAGTGTAAGACACACTACAACAGATGATGGAACTACTAGCTTGCCACCTCTGTGTTAGGACTCACCAGATTTACAGACCATACATAAGCATGTGTCTACACAGCGCTGCATAACTGTGCACCATTCATATCTGGCCTTAAAAAAATATATCCATAAAGTACCAGTAAAGTTTTCAAGCTGCTGCTCAGCATCATATTTTCTGTATATGCCAAATAATTCCAGAGAAGTTCAATCTCAGGAATTACTTAGGACATTTTACCCATTTCGGTGCTGAGTTTTGAATGTTCTTCCACCTCATTACTACCTTACTTACATTTATGGGTTTTTTTGCTGTGAGAAGAAAATACACAATCCTTTTTCTTAATAGCTATGCAAAACAAAACCCAAACATAAAAACCCACCAACGCTTGACCCCACACAAAAGCAACAGTAATTTCATTTTAGAGAATAAAAGGTACATGCAAGGAAACGAAGAAATCTTTTAGGTTGACTATCTGAAGCTACTAGTGATGCTATTAGCAGTGTCAGCAAATGCAGATGTACATCGTCGATGAGAACTACAGCTGAAGAGTAAGTGCAAACTGCAACAGCTTTTACGTATTAGTCTATGGGTATATTAACAAGACATGTAGGTCCCAGGATCTACAATAAAATTACCCAAGTTTCACAGTATTTCCTCTTTCAAGGCCATAACCAACTTTTGAGAATATAGGTAATGAATTCTAGGAAGATAGGATATTATTTTTCCATTGTTTTATTTTTGTGAAAGATTAAAACAATACCTTTTGCAATGGAAGCGTGGATTTTAAAAGCCACAGTTCCTTCCAGTGGGTTGTACTCTGTTGTAATAGAGGAAGCATGGAGTGTTTCCACCAAGAAAGGCATCTTTCCTTTAGTGTAATCATAGGTGATAGTGTGGTTCCAGGTATAGGGAACACTAACTCCATCTATAGTGAAGAGACGAGTAGAATGGGCATACAGTTGCCCAGGGCCAGTTTGAATATAGTCTTCTGTGTAATCCTGAAACAGCAAGATTCAGGCATCAGCCACTGAGTACAGCCAACACCACTGTGGTCTTCGTATTTTAAAGTGGCATGGATGTATTCTGAGGTAGGTTTTTGTTCTTAACAGCTGAACAAATCGTATTGCACACAACACATGCCTTTTTTACTCTTATTTTAACTGTTGAATCTTAACAGCATGTGGTATATTTCTTTAAATAAGAAACAGGCTGTGGTACCGAGGATCCTGATGATGGGAACCACAGCAGAACATTTCCAAAAACACCTGAAAATTACCTTATTGTTCAATAACAATCTTTTGAGGTCTGAAATTTTTTTGTGTGTGTGTTCTAAGTCAGATGCTGACAACATGCACTAAATAAACAATCAGGAGAGAAAAATTCTGCCACTGAAAAAAGGTATAAATATTGGACATGGTACATATTGCAGTGTATCAAAGTATCAAGAACTTCATGTATATTTATTGTACTGTGCGATTAATATATTAAAACATTTTCACTGGTTACCTACCAGTAATTACCACCTTTATAGAAACAACTTTAAAGAATGTTCTTTCTTTTACAGTAAAACCTATTATCAAGCACCTGGTTTTAAACCAAAACTTTAATAACACATATTATATTAAGCAAAATGTTTTTCTTGTCTTTCTTACACTAAACCAAAAATATAGAAAAAGAGTTCCTTTGAACTCCATCTTTCTAGCAGGAGTACAAGGTCAGTGATAGAAGCTATCTTAGTAGGAGCAGTAGAGAATATCTCCTAGAAACAATAGCCAGAGCAATTCAGTAGTGAGATTATAACCTCTTGCCATATGATCATGCAAACTGCCCTCTCTAGTCATGCCTGAAAAAGTTCAGAGAGAAGTGTTATTCTTTGAAAAGCAAATTCTGCAAAATATTTCAGATCAATTGCATAATAGGACTGTTTGCCATAATAGATATTTCCACAAGGCAAAGTTTTGAAGCTATAGCAGAGAAAGGAGCACATCATTAACAGCATCATGACAGTGTGCATGATAAGAACACATAAAATACCCTGTGATGTAAGGTGATTCATAATCTGTTAATGCCCTGTCTTTATCAGCCATGGGAATGTTTCTCTGCCAGACTATGGAGCTGCAAACAAATCATCAGTAATATTCAGAAATTTTTGCAAGGTGCCATAGTATAAAAGAGCTAGTGTCATCCTCCAGGAAGCCAAAAAGTCAGACAGGTTTAAGATGCACATTTATAGCTCTATTGAAAGCAACACCTGGCATGCCTGCCTGTGATAACTAGCCCTGAAGACACTTCTCAATACTACCTTCTAACATCTAAAAATCTTGAGTGACCAATACTACATTCCTGACGAGAAGTTTTTGTTTTCGAAGGCAATGTTAACATCTGTCAATTAAACCAGGCACAAAATAAGTTACATACAGTAAAACAGTTCTCAGGACTTAGTGTCTACTGCTTTAATATAGATGAGAGAGGAAGTATGTATTGATGAGAGAAGGGGGTGGTATCTCGAGCAGCTTTACCTTCATGTTAACATCAGTTACTGTCTGGAGCTGCAGCACATGGCCACTCACAACAACATCCAGCAGCAAGGCTCCGTCTGAATCCAAGCCCCGGGCAATATGAGTCATTCGCAGAATCTCACCTATGAATTTTAAGAGCACATTGATTTATAAAACATCTTAACCAGAGACTCATGTTAGCCACACAGTATCTGAATTGGGATCCCTTGACCAGTTATTTTACACTAATATTTTTATAAGGCGTACCATGCCTGTAATAAAAAACATTACATGTTTCAAATTACAGCTCTAAAAGCTGTATTTAAGCCTCAGAAAGCCATAGTCATTCAGAAAATATTGGTGTAAGCACAAGACTCAAAATTCATCAACAGTTATGTGTAGAAATGCAGTATCTATCAAGCTTATTGGAAACAGAAAGAGATGGTATATCACAGGTAACTAACCAGTTGCAAACTCCACTTGAGTTTCTCTCTTGAAGACTGCATCAGTGAGCGTAAACCCATTCATTGCTTCTCCAATTTCTTTTGCAGTTGTCCAATAAACCGGGCTGAGTATAGAAACAAGCTTTCTCATCGCTGGACCTGAAAGAAATCCGACATAACATTTTAGAGCTTTTTACCTAACATCACGCAGCCCACATCAGTAAGAGTTGAATACGAAGACCTAAACTAGTGTAACCCTTAAGACATAAACCAGAAAATAATATGTATTGGTATATTCAGAGGAATCACTGTAGAAATATTAATGTACTAGAAGTAAATATTGAAGATTCCCTTTTCCTCTCTCTCTGTCTATGAAAAGTTTAGATCAGTTTCTTCAGTGACACTTAATGAAATGAAGTGGTGAAAACTGACATGGCACAGAATTCAGCCTGGCTCAAGGAAAAAGGTGATAAAAAGTAACAAAAATCCTACCAAGGCTCCGAGGGACATTTGTAATCTTTGCTTGTATTACTCTAGTTTCAGAGTCAGGGCTGTCTGTTACTGTGGCATTCAGGAAAGCAATTCCAAATTCAATATCATTAATATTTCCAATGATGCTGCCTTTGGCACGTGAAGGCCCACCTGTGCAGGGGAGGGATGGGAGGAAAGAAAACAAAAAGGCCAATGTGAAAACTCTGCTGTCTGATATTTCAGGGGAGAGAAAATTCAGAAATATTGTCCAGCATTTTAAGAAGTAAGGATATTTCTGCATGTAGTACTGCATTATTTGCAAGAGTAAAGCTCAACTTGCAAATAACAGGATGCTGTATATGTGGTCTGAGATATATGCACAATAACATGGGAATCACCTTATGCACTCATCCCTGTCTGAAAAGCAACAATTGTTTAACAGCATACTGTAGTGTTATGTAACAGGTTAACAAAAAATTTATCCAGCTGAAGTTGCAGGGGAGATTTAAGCCAAAAAAATTAAATTACTTTGTTAACTGGCCAAGACACGGGAGAGTACCAGTCAAATTAGGAGTGCCACAGGCTTTCACTGTATTGTCATTGCATGCAGGCTGTAAGTTAACTCACCAGGACATGCTTGGGTATTACACCTGGATATCTGGGAGGAGTCTCCAGGACAAGGACGTCCACGATTTAATGGGGCTGGATTGCTGCACAGGCGTATCCGGGTCTGCTCTCCTCCTCCACAAGAAGCAGAGCATTGGGTCCATGTTTGCCACTGCCCCCAGTTTCCATCCACTGACGGAAGAAAGAATGAAGAAAGCAACTTTTCATTTTAAGTGTGTCAGGCTGCATCAGTGACACTTTTGTGTCATTCCTTCTTGATTGAAGCAATGTGATAGAGAAAAGAAATAGCTAAAAGGATGACAAAACATGGCATGAACACTTCCCTCAGAAACACACCACCTTTAAAATTTTGTTTGTATATCAGCTGTACTGGAGACAAGGAGTCTCTTCCAGGGGATGTTTCCAGTATAGCGGCTGGAGATTTAGCAAGAGCTGGGTCAAATTCTTCCCTATGTCATGTTAGAGAGGTACCACTTCATGGCTGACCAGGGAAGCTTTGTACAGTGTAAACTACATGTGTCCCTCCGCACAATCAGGCAAGTCTTCCCCAAAGGTGGCATACAGAGAGGTCTGCTGTGCAGGTAGTGAGCTCAGGCTGGCTTTGGGTGGCTGCCTACGCATCACCCTATGGGGAGAAGAGATATACGACCCACTGCTGCCTGACTTCTGCCAGCCACTCTCCCCAGGAGGTTCTATAGAGGTACCTCCTGCCCGCCTCTGCATCTGTTCCCTGAAAATATCAGGCTACATAGAAGCTTATTTCAAAACTGAAAAGCATTGTCGCATGTATGCAGACCCATCACAAACCAGTTCATAAAGAACAGCTGTCAATACTCAGACTCTTCTGTCATAGTTTGAGAGCTATCACTAGAGACACAACCTAGCTGTCCAGAGCTTTGAGTGCTTTTGCTCCTACAAAGAAAATATCTGACATTGCATAGGTATAAAATTGATGGAAAACAAACCATAGATCTTGCAAATAAAGAACACATGTTCTATCTATCCAAACAGTCACAAGAGGTCAATTAAGAACCTGGCTTGAAGTACACATGTGCAGGAGTCTGCATGGCCTCCTCTTGGAATCACAGCCTCTATAACACCAGATGATACAATGGGAACATGACTGTTCACTGTGTGAACATAGTATCTGGAAATGCCTGATCCAATACGACATTTGCCCGAAACTGGCAATGATAAGAGGAAAGCAACAATGAAAAATCTTGCTTAAAACAACCATGAGCCAAAATAACAGTAACGAGAGAACTGTAAAGTACAAAAGCAGCAAGAAAATCTGTGATTGGGGAGGATAAACCCAAGCAAGAGGAGGGTAAACAAGGAACAATCAGACTGGGCTTGACACTGCAACCTCCATCGAGACCTAATGGAGAATCGTCCTCACGCCACGAGCAGCTGGTATCCAGCTAGTGGGCGCTGATGCTATGGAGTGCAACAAGCAGAGGCCTACACCTCGGGTGTGCGGAGGTGGCCCCATCGGGGGCTTTGTCACCAGTGCATGGGTCAGCAGGGTGTTGAATGTGGCACAGGTACACATAAAGTTGGAGCTCCTGTATCTCCCACAGGAGGAGGGTGTGTAAAGGGGTGTACATAGAGGAGGGATTTAATAATTTTTTTAATTATTATATCAGAATTAATTTAATAATAATCCCTTTCTGGGATGAGTTATAGAATGGTGTTTAGAAATTTGTAGGTGTTTAGTAAGTCTCTAGCATTGTGGTTTATCTACTGTATTGCTGATATTGATCCTGAATGTGTAAGTTCGCTGATTGCCCCCCTTAGTTATGTATTGTCAATAAATCAATTAACTGCTTTGATTGTTGTTTTATTTAAAGCATTTGAACTGAGCATTCTTCCCTGCTCCTGGAATACGTTATGAGAGTTCACTAGGAGCCTCATAAACTGTATTTACTGTAAAAACTAAGTAGAATTGCTAGGTGTAGGAGAGATTTTTATAGGCTTTTTCGTGTTTTGAATTATTCCACCTCATTTTGGGAAAATCTAACATGTGAAGGGGGAAATCCTTGTAAGGTGACAGTCATCTAAAGAAAAAAGTGAAAGTGGATTATTAGATTGTATGAAATTGTAAGTAATTACAGGAATGTTCTACATTCCTTTCATAATATGAAAATCTCACATGCATTATGTATACCCTGAAGTCTTCCAGGGAAAGCTGCATTTAATTTCTCTGTTAGTCTGAGCACTCACCGGGGCACAGTTCAGTGCTGCATCTCTGGATCTGCATGTCAGCCCCTGCACATGCCCTTCCACCACTGGCAGGGCGAGGATTGTCACAGGTCCGGTATCGCCTCATCTGGCCTCCGTTGCACGTTCGACTACAAGTTCCCCAACTACTCCATGGGCCCCAGTTGCCATGAACTGTAGAAATAAGTCAGATTTTATCTGTCTTCCCCTTAATAACAGATACTTAGAACCAGACAGTCAAGCTAGGAAAATATTCCTATTGGAGAGTAACTTTTAATTTCTTTTCCCAAAATAAAAATAAAATACCCAGACAATTAAAAATCTAAGAAAGTCATCTTGTCCAGCATTCAGCAATTTCTCAGAGTATATTAACCAACACCAGAAGGTCATCATTCATAGGAAAGTATGCAGCACATATTAACCAAATGAGCCACTAAAACCTACTGTGAGATACAGATTCACTTCGCAGTACTTTCTGACTGGACAGTTGTAACTTTAGAGAGGTGTGTGACTTCTGACTGTCTGGCAGGACCTTATGCACCAGCTGCTACTGGTTTGTGCTTCCAACAGTTAATGTTTAAAATGTCCCAGTCATGCTGACTGATGAAGAGATGCTTTCACTCTTGCCAGGCAGCTAATACCACTTGCCTGTCTTCAGACCCCCTAATTTTTGTGGGAATGTGTGATTTGTGGAGGGCTTCCTTCTGCTCATGCATACATACAAACCCAGTAAGTGGACAAGCAGCCTAACCCAAAGCACTTACTTGGACAAGGATCACTGTTGCAAAAATCAATTTGTATGTCATTTCCTTCACATTTGTGACCCCCAAACTGCGGGGCTGGATCTGAGCAGTGGCGCGTTCTCTGCCTGCTGCCTCCTCCACAGGACACAGTGCAGGCACTCCAGCTGCTCCATGTGGCCCACTTCCCGTCCACTGGTGAGAAAGGCATAGCATGGTACAGTTATAGACTCTGACATTAGAAATAAAAAAGTAAATCAGTGCTACATCAAGGTAAAACTGACTGTAGGATGTTATTGACTCTCTTTCTAGAACATCTCAGCTATATAGGGATTTCCAGGAGTGAAAGCATGACCTGTCTTTTAAATAACCTGTAAGCCTGACCAGAATCACAGTCAGCTCCGTCACTCTTACATTTTTAGGTATCTGTAAGCAACTCAAACCATGTATAAAGTAGTCCCTGAAATTACCACACTGGGCAGATAGCTGGTACGAGTGCCATCCCAAAAACCCAGTCTTCACTTGTGCGTCTTCCTCTGGTTGTAGCTGCACTGTCTGAAGATGTAACCATCTGTAGGGTCTTTGATCTCCCAAGATGTGATGACACAAACTGTTACGGGTACGTCCATGTGAGCACTTGAGTTGGTGGCTGAGAAGAGGCCAATTAGTCACAAACTAGCTGTAAGCAATAGCCTCCTCAACAGCAGCACATCGAGCTGGATAAATGTGCAACATGGAACCCTCAGCTGCTCGACTACTGCAAGGTCGGTTCTCTCTTCTACCAGTTGATAGTTACAGTGGGGACTCAGCATAGGATCTGGCATGTGCAAAATCGAGCATGAAGCCAGAAGGATCTAGTTTGAACTGCTACACATTCCACTTCATGAAATTTTCCTTCGTTATCCCTGCACTCAGCCAAATACAGAGGTCATATTTCAAAAATATGAGTTTTCCTATCCAGTCATGAAGGACTTATTGAAATGTGGAGGAAAAGGATATATGAATAACAGAATCTAGGAAAAATTTTTAAAAAGAAATGTTTAGGAAACCTGTAATTTAACTGCCAAAGATTGAAAATGCTGCTTTTGCACAGTGGCGGGGTAAAGGAAGAGAGACAAGGATAGGAGAAGAAATCCCATATGTTAGGTCTATAGAGTGATGCTAAAGATAGTGACAGGGGCCAGTGAAAATAAAAGGCTCGAATGGAATTTTTTCAGGGACTACACTTTTAGAACTGGAAAGCTTTCGATATAAATTAAGCAGAATTTAGAAAGGAAATTACAAGTTTCTCATTGGTTTCTGTGTCTAATGCATCTTACCTGGGCAGCGTCTCTTGTTGCAAACCTGCATCTGTGCATCAGACCCCTCACAGTATGATCCATCATGTGAAGGAGGAGGGTTATTGCAGAGCCTCAGTCGTGTCTGAGTACCTTTCCCACAAGTCTCGCTGCAAGGACCCCATGGCAGCCAAGAACTCCACTCACCATCAACTGCAAAGGCAGCACAGCTATAAAACTCTTTAAACTATACAGCTGCTTTAGCTTGAAATTACAGCTCCACAGCCTAAGGCAAAAAAAGCTACATTGTTTAATATCAATAAATGAAATATTCTGAATAAGCCCTTGAAAAAACCTTTGCCTTGAGCCACAGCTGAAACAGTTCAACAGTTTGCAAAAGAAAGATTAATTCTTTCCCTTTTGTTTTCTGAATACATTGCTTCACCTCATCACAATCTTGGAACAACAGAACTGAACACCTGGTCAAATCTGGTGTTCTCATAAGTTACCTGGCTCTGACTGTCTTGTGCTAGGCTGAAGGTCTCGGCAGGGGAAGGGGCATGCTAGCTAAAAGCTGGCACACAGCTTCAGTGGCTACCAGTAAGCAGGAGCCAGAACTGGTTTTGTTGCCAAGATCTAGCGAAATTAATCTCAGGCCGGTGTATGAACATTTGGCATCGTGGTGGTAGCAGACCAGGGAAAAAGGTAAAAATCAATATAATAAAAATTGTATAGAAAGAAACATGCCAGTGGTGAAGGGTTATGAATAAACTACAACCTGTCGAATGTGGGAAGTACTACCAAGACAGGAAGGAAACCTGAACATTCAGCTAGTTGGGAGAAAGACGTGGCTGAACATTAAAACAACAGAGGAAAATATACAGATAATGTCTTAAATTATTAACTATCATGTTTTACATGGCTTTTTAAATAGTTGGTGGTTTGGGTTTGGGTTTTTTTTTTTTTTTTCATTTTAATTGGCTTTGCAGAATAGGTTTAAAGTAGTGAGTTTGTGAGAACATGGGTGACAAGTACTGGAAAACATCAAAATACAAAATTAACTTTTGTATTGGGGGAAAAAACCCCCAAGAGACTATTCCTTGCACTTGTGACTTCTGTTTCCAAGAACTAGTGCCATTCAATAAATTACAAGCAATTTTAAAACAAAAATTTGGGAGCTCAATTCTTTTACAATTTAATAATTTGAAGCAAGCTGAGAGAATTCGGGTTTGGAGAAAAAAAAAAAACCTATATGGGAAGCCCCTTGTGCAACTAATTTTAAACCACTCTTCTCTTACCTGGGCAAGGCCTAATATTACACATGACTGAATCCACAGCACTGCCTTCACAGGGCTTCCCGCCATGCTGATTTGGTGGGTTACTGCAGGTTCTGGTTCTGGTCCTGTTACCTTGTCCACAGCTCTTTGAACACTCTTCCCATAGCCCCCACTCTGACCAGTTGCCATCCACTAAGAAACAGAAAACCCCACAGTTTTAATTAAAAAAATATTTTTGTGGTATTTATTGAAATTTCCTCTTCCTTTCCACTAAAGCCAAAATGAATTCCAACTTTTTAGAAAAATGAATCTGTCGTGAAGATCCATGGTGATAATGGTTCACTGTTAGGGCACTTAACATAAGGCACATTGAAAGTATCAATTCATTAAAGAAATACCTGGACATGGCTTGTTGTGGCAGCTGCGTACGTCTGTATCAGGCCCCTTACACCTCCTCCCACCATTTGCTGGAAGAGGGCTGTTGCACTGACGGACTCGCTCCTGAACACCTTGACCACAAGTTACGCTGCAAGCTCGCCATTCAAGCCAATCAGAAAATCCACCATGCACTGCAATGTGAAAAAATAATGCTCTGTTTGTAACATGCTTGTGCTTATAACTCTCTTAGCCATACTTGGAAATCCAACTCACTTTACATCTTCATTACTGCAGACATATCTTACTATGGTTCAGAGAATGCTTCCGCTGCTCTGAAATAGTTATTGCTTATGCTCCTAAATGCTTTTCTTTAGAGGTACAATTAAGTTATATGTTCTGAGGATGGGATCTAGTTCAAGATCCTTTCATTATTATTTATGTCTCTCAATCCTTCACACTCATCTGTCTCACACAGCTGGATGAGTATAACAGAAGGAACAAAGTTACATGAAGTAGAAACCCACTGACATCTCTGACTAGGCTTAACATGTTCCTAATGCGTATATGGAAGACAGGATAAAATATCTTATCCATAAAATGTGGATAAGATAAAATCTTGATCATATTTATTCACAATTAATGCTGGAACCTACCATTTTGATAGTCATTATCATATATTTTGTGCACCTACCCTGGACAGTCAGTGGTACTCTAACAAGAACAGATCCCATTAGATTCCTCGCTACACACTCATATTCAGATGTATCTTCCTTCTGTGCTGCAACAATATGCAAGGAGCCATTAGACAGGACAGTCATTCTCTCATTGTTCACAACTGGATGACCTTGGCGGGACCATTTGATGGTTGGAGGAGGCTCTCCATTTGCCTGGCAGTTCAGCATTGCTGCGGCACCAGCTTCAATAACTGTCTCTACAGGTTCAACAGTAATGACTGGAGGACCTGAAAGAGAAAGGTTTCTTCAGGCAATAGCACATGGTTACATTTTTTTCATTGTATTGAATATTAAAGGTCTGGTCAGAACAAGGGCAAAAAAAATCTTAAGTCGGTTTACTTTGAGTAAAATTATTATTGTTGATCTTCCACTGTCAAATATATGCAAATTAAAATGACAATGATAGGCTATTTTTAATATGTAGCAACCTGAGGACCAAAGTTGGGATTGAGGCCTGACTATATGAGCACACAGTCTTCTTTATTGCTAAAATGTGTTGCTTTTCATAAAACCTGCAGGAAGATGCTATTAATCATGTCCAGAGACAACTGAGATATAAGGAACAGATCCATACTGCTTGAGGCTATAATAAAAAAGGGAAGTTCAGAAATTCTACCCCTAGTGAAAAAATAATTCTAAAATATTATTTCTGCCAAAAATAAAATATTGTCAGTGAAAGCTGGGATTCATCTCACATAACTTCCTTAATTTAAAAGTTAAAGAGTCTAGTTTAATCCAGCTGTACAGACATCCTCTCTAGTCAACTAAGAGAAACGGGCCCTTTCAGAAGGTGATTCACCCCCCTTTATAAGTTGGTTTCTAAGATGAGGCTGAATCACCCTCTATATGCTTCTCTTCTTTGACCTCAATCACTAGCTTAGACTAGACTCTTAAACATTAATGATGAAAGATGAGATGAATCTTAACCTACAGTGCAGTGCCCAACCTCCAAAACTTCAATGGGAGCTGCATACACCTATCCAAAGGTAGGTTATCGCTCCAATCTAGTGGCATTAAACTTATCACTTTGAGTCTTACTCTGAAGTGTTAGCGTCAGACTGCGTTCCACCACACCAGCATCATTGGTAGCCACGCACTTGTAGTCACCAGCATCTTCATTCTACAGAAATGAAAACCAAATAGTCATATAACCCGTCAACACGTAATGAGGGTTTCAGTTAACAGTGCACCTCCATGTAGGTGAATTTTCTGCAACACAACTTGGCATGCACTGGATCTTCAGAGGCACCCAGTTAGATTCTAGAGCATCCCAACATTTTGCTTTTATTAACATTAAGCTGATAGTGTGAATTATTTTTATTGTTATTATTACATTTTTTATTTCCTTCAACTCCTTAATTCTGAGGATCAAATTTTTTTTTTATTTAAATGAACTCAAGGGAGCTGCTGTTTTTAACCCCATTTCAAAATAGAGGCATTGGTCTATAGGGATAAAATGGGTCTTGCCATTCATATTAGGAATTTAGATGCTAAGAGGTTTGCACATGAAGAATGTAATTGCTTTTCAGCTGACCTGACTGGGTAGAACCCAAGCTCTTTTAAGGTCAAAAGCAAAAGTCCCATTTAATTGGCCATGACCAGGATTTCACACACCAATGATTAGTATGTAGATTCAGTCCTTCTGACAATTCAAGAGAACAATAGCCCCCCTGGGGTTTTTTTGTCACAATAATTTAAGTCTAATTCTAGTGTGAATTAAAAAAAACATTTGGTAAAGGTAAAAGCAAAAGTGGATTAAATGTCTAGCCTCACTCTTTCAAAACAATATGATCTGGAATACCTTTATTAATCAAGTACAATGCAGAAACACATCGTAACAGACCAGTGACTCACTACAGTGCCGTAGATAGCAAGAGAACCATTGTTAAGCTGTCGGATCCTGTTGCTAATCGGAACACCAACTCCTTTTTTGCTCCACTGGATGGTTGGAGGTGGATCTCCTCTGACTTCACAATTTAACATAGCGTTGCCACCCAAGGGCTCAATTCGGCTAGAGTGGTAATCCCCTTTGAAGACTGGAGGCTCTGAAAAAACAAGTGATGGCAGAGAAATAGCAGAGTAAAAATAAAATGCCCTTAACGAAATTGCTGGTAGGGATCATTCATCTCTGACTTTCTGAAGCGTGAATTTCAATCTGTTTCGATTTTTCTCATTTAGCCATAGACAAGATATCAAATACCAGGGGTAACGGTTTTAAACTGAAAGAAGGTAGATTTAGATTAGATATTAGGAAGAAATTCTTCACTATGAGGGTGGTGAGGCACTGGAACAGGTTGCCCAGAGAAGTTGTGAATGCCCCCTCCCTGGAAGTGTTCAAGGTCAGGTTGGACGGGGCTTTGAGCAACCTGATCTAGTGGAAGGTGTCCCTGCCCATGGCAGGGGAGGTGGAACTGGATGATCTTTAAAGGTCCCTTCCATCCCAGGCCATTCTATGATTCTGTGATTCTACTATCAAAACAGATGGCTGTGTGAAACTGTCCAAAAGTGACCACAACTACTGTTATTTTACATACCTTTGACATACACAAAACCAATAGCTTTGATTGAGCCAACTGTGTTTTCTGCTGTGCACGCATAGGTACCAGAGTCATCTTTAGACACTCTTTCAACAACAAGTTCACTATGTCCTTTTACATCATCGTATTGTGCTGAAGGGAGAACACACAGTAAAGAGTTACTTTAATGATTTTAAACTTATACATCTCAGTGACTGGTATGTTCTAAGATTGTTTGAATTACAGTGCTATTCAGCAACACAGCTCAATGGCACTGTGCCATTTCATTTTTTGAGACACCTCAGAAATGCACAGAAAAGTCACTGCTATGACATTTGCCCACATGCATGTGTTCACTTAAGTTGTCCCTTAATGTCGAGCTTTGTGCATCTGCATTCTATGAACTGCTGAGGTTTTCTTCATATTTAAGAGAAACAGCATTAGGTGTTGGATGCTGAGTAAATATCATCAGATACCAAATGTTTTTTTAATGTGTTACATTATTGGCTACAGAATAGGAACAATTTCTTAATTGTCTTCCTTACAGCTTTTTGCCAGAGGCAATTTAATTACATGATTGCATAATACTGAAGATATTTCTCACACAATCACTGCTTAACAAGTTTGTTCTCCCTAGACTTTTTTTACTTCCTTATCCTAAACTAAGTGCAATGCTGTGTTGGGGAGAACAACTCTAGAGTGGAATGACCACTAAGACCCAGTGTTACCCACCTGGAATGATGTTATTGTTAAAGGTCCATGTTATTTTGGGTGCAGGTATCCCAGTTGCTTTGCAAGTTAATCTGAGCTGTTCTCCTTTAGTCAAAGCTATATCTCCAGGAAGTTCAGTAAAAGCTGGAAGTACATGAACTATCAGGGTGACTGTGTGTGTGTCTTCTCCAGCAGCATTGTTAGCAATACAGGTGTAACTGCCGGAATCTTCAGGCTGAAAGATAGCATGTTGGGGGAATTTCAGCTGTGAAATATCCTACACAACACTATCACTTGTAACAATCTCAAAAGGTTTGGAACAAGCATTCAGTAGAAATGCTCATCTGAAGTCTTTTACTTCCTCTAAATTTGAAAGATGACCTACACTCCTTTTTGGCCTTCCTAAGAATTCATCACTACAAATTTTTCACAGATATTTTACTCCTCAGTGGAAAATGACACCTTTATAAAGACTTTGGAACATTAAGAACAAGAAAACAAAATAAAACAAAGACTAATCCAGAAGTGAGTGAAAATGAAGAGAAGCACGGTCTTATTACTGCCAAACCTGTCACGCCATAGCTTAGATTTAGGGAACTTACAACAACATTGTCCAAAATGAGGTCTCCACCTGGCACAGCCCGGTATTTTCCTACCATCTCTGTTAACAGTGTATTGTCCTTCTTCCAGTTTATTGTTGGTGTTGGAATCCCATCAGCCACACAGGACAGAACAGCCTGGGAGTCCTCCATGACTGTGTACTGCGCTTCCGTACTGTGAATCTTGGGTGGAACTGTGAGAAAGTTTGTTAAGAAGATTTACCTCTATGTATTATCCAAGCACTACTGTAACAGCATACAGTACTGGACTGAAGAAACGGTTGCCTGGCTCTTCTGTATTGTTTCTTGTCTCCATCAATGACCACCATTAAGCATGCCAGAGAAATGTGTGAAATACTTGTAACGAAGTATAAACTGAGTTAAGGAAATGTAATGTTCTTCCTCAATTCAAGTAACTGGCTGATACTACAACCCAATAAAACTCACCCATTAAGTAGCACAATTTTCTTGAACTTTTCCCTTACATCCTAGCTCCTTACCCTCCATAGGTTCATGCTGTGATAATGCACATTGTTCCCACTTACTGTGCACAGTGAGCTCCATGCTAGAACTGCTGGACCCTGCCAGGTTTGCTGCTATGCAAGTGTAATGGCCAGCGTCACCAGGTTGTACAAACACAATCTGCAGTGCACCAGTGCTAAGAATTCTTCTTCTAATGGACTCTGTTATTTGCTGTCCATCTTTATGCCAACTGATCTCTGGCCCAGGGTAGCCTTCAGCCTCACATTGCAGAGTGACAGATTGATCAACAGGAACAACATATTCCTTGAGGTGGGACTTGATAACAGGAGGCACTGAAAAGAATTAAGAAATTTTTTAAAAGAATTAGATGTTGTAAGAAGCATGGAACACTTCAGTTCTTAGTGAAAATAATCCTAAAAGCATATTTTGATCCTAAAGTAGACAGACAACTAAAGGAAATAAACTTCCTGGGCTTTATTCAGTATCACATCAAATAGGAAAGCGTTAGGTCCGTTTCTATTGCTTAGAATTGTGTTTTCACTAACAAAGCACGCACAAATTTCTCGTCTGTAAATCCCTACAGGGGTTTAAGAGACTATTTACCTTGAACTTTCAGTTTTATCTTCCCCAGAGCAGTGCCAGCTGGATTTTGAGCAACACACATATAAGTGCCAGCATCTTCAACAGTTGATTTTGCAATCTGTAAACTGCCACTGGGAAGAACCATATAACTGTTGCCTAAAACAAATATAAGCAAAGTATGACACTTTTGTTCTGTGTTGCTTATATTGGTTCCTTATATCTAAGTTTAAATACTCAGAAAAGAGAAAATAATTTTCTGAGTTACAGCAAGTAGGCTTTAAGAGGATACCTGTTGTGATTATATTGATGCCCTCCTTTTGCCATGTTATTATGGGTCGAGGTGTACCCATTGCTTCACATGGTAGTAGAATGGGATTGTTCACAATGACGTCCAGCACCCCTGGCTGAGTTTGAATAACTGGTGGTTCTGTAGAACGCAATAAAAAGGAAAATATAATAGGTTTAACCTTCAAAGCTAGAAAATACAGAATATACTAAAAATTGCATAACCTGAGAGTCTGAGAAGGCTGAATTAGCAATGGCTATATTCTGCCATCCTTATGAAGAGTTCAGTGGAGGTGCTCTCAAATATAACAAACATGCTCAGCCTGAATATGGGTATAGAATATGGCCTTACTTCATGCAATTTGCCATCACAGATACATTTTAACTTACCAAAAAGCAAAGAAACAAAAATCTTACAAAAATAAAATAGAGCAGTATGGACTGGGGGGCTCTATCCAAGGTACCAGAGTTGTAACATGCAGAGTAGTGACTTTGTGAATAATCAGTGCATCCACAAGACAATTAGGTTGAGCAAGACACTACTTGTAACGGTCCGCTCTGGCCTCACCATTACTCTGCAGCATACATATGTATTCAATGGGCAGCGTTTACTGACAGAACACGCTTTCTCTTCAACTTCACATCTTACCCTGAACGTGAAGAGTGGTGTGTCTGTGAGCGGAGCCAGCTGCGTTCCGGGCCACACAGGTGTACCGTCCCGCGTGTGCTAGCTGAGCAGCAGGTATTTCAATAGCACCTGCAGCAGAGAGAGTGCATTACAACATACAGCAGTATCTGTATTCACAGTAAAACTCTCTTACAGCATCCATCTTAAGAGGTCTATATTTTTATTCCAAGAAATTGGAGAGGGGTTGTTTGGGTGATTGTTTGCATTTATTTAATTAATTACTTCTAGATATGCACAATTGCACCCTTTCACTGTTTTTCTGCAGCTGAGCTCCAGTCACACACAGTACCTGAAGACAGAATTCTGTAGCCATCTCCTCGGGGAAGCAACTTTATGCCATTTTTTGTCCAATGAACTGAGGGGACAGGAACCCCTGACGCAGTGCAGGAAATTACTACTGGAGACAGCTTTATTACCCAAAGGTCTGTGGCTTCATCTGCTATAGATGCGGGCACTAAAAATGAAGATCAATGTAAAGGTTACTGTCCCATTTTCACTTTTATGAATTCTTGGAAATAACTTCTCTTTCTTGGGAATACCAGAGACTTATGGATATCAGTATCATAAAAGAATGATATAAAAAAATCTCATCTCAGCATTGGAATGCCCCAAAGAAATTCTGGGTGGCGTATACATGTAATAGCAATATCCCCTCTACCTTGAACAGTGAGCTCAACTGCTCTTTGATCTTCTCCTGCATCATTTGACACAGAGCACTCATAGACAGCAGTGTCATCCACAGTGGGAGAAATGATTACTAAGGAACCTGAAGATAGAAGTCTGAACAAAGAAAAGAGAAGAAAGTAAAAGCCATTGAAATACTTCTTTTCTTCTCAGGTAATCAGACCACTGAATTTGCTGGCTATACAAGATTACATTTAAGCATGGCTAGATTTTTAAAGTGCCAAAATCATCTCTGAAAACTTTAAACCCACGGAGAAAAGAAAACATCTCTCACCTGTATGTATTGTGGTTCTGGTCAACACTAAGCAGATGACCATTCTTTTTCCAGCTAACTGCTGGTCTGGGAATTCCAGTGGTCTCACAGGGCAAAGTGGTCTGCACATTTACAGTAACTGTAATATTCGTATGTCCAGGAGCAATACTTGGAGGAACTAAGGACAAACAAAGCCTAATTATTCTGAATAATTATATACACATGCACCCCCCGCCCCATACCTATATATATAGAGAGAGCTGAACTACCTGAACATATTTACTTGATTTTTATAAAGAGTAACTTGACTGTAGTAAACTTACTAAACATGTAGCATGGGATGTGTCAAGTGTTTCTAGTTCCAGTGCAAAAGGAATAAATCTTTTCTTTTCATGAACATTTGGGTTGTATTCTAAGGCCATAAACTTCTTCCTTTTTTTTTTTTTTTTTTTTTTGTAACTGGACTTCAAACTTATAAAAACACATTCATTTATCTAAAACCAAAACTTTTACCAAGAACCTGCAGATCAATTTGTTTGCGTTCAGTGCCAGCTGTATTGGTTGCCATACACACATATCTTCCTGTGTCAGTAACATGTGCTGAGTGGATGTGTAGAGATCCATCCTCTAACATGGAATATCTGAAACAAAGCCATATATTTTTTTCTACTAGCCATATATTTTTTTCTACTATCCAATCAACAGAACCATAGGCTATCCTGGTATTGCAGACGGAAAAGATGACTGAGCGTGCACAACAAATAGCCTAAACACATGGCGTCTTAATTTGGGCACACAGAGTTTTCTCATTTATTGCAGTTATTGTGACTTCACTCTTTCCCAGCACATCCATTTTCCAGAGGAATTATGAAATCTAGCTGACAGTGATTCCACATAAATGATGACAGGTTTGCAGAAAATATTCAAAAGCCTTGTTTTATGGTTTCTCATTTAACCTTAAAAAACCCTAATTAATGCTTGTGCATTTTCTTTTTTCTTTGAAATATAACTGAATTATTTAGCATTTGCTCAGTTCTAGAAAATGCTAAACTACTTCCCCTTAAAACAATCAGAAGATAGAAAACATTCACTACAATAAAAGTTGATACTAGAACATGTATAGAAAGTTTTATATATTAGAAACTACAGATACACTCAAGTAGCTTTTGGTCTGCATGAAATTGCTTGGCTTCATCCCAAAACCCCATATATATTAAAAAAAATACAAAGATCTTCCATGTTTACTGTTCAAAATCTTTAATATCAAAAGAAACATTATTACATTTGGTTGTCAAAGGAGTTTTTTGTCCTTTTTAACAACAAAAAGATGAGACCTTTGGTAATGCTACTTTTCTGTAGAACAACTTATTTGTATTACTGTTTCTATCACCATGTTTTCCACGTTTGGGTCTATTTGAGATGATAGTACAAATATTAGTTCTGATCTGTGAAAACAAAACTAATTTACAAGTCATAGATGTCAAATTAAGCTTTCCGTAATCAACAGATTCTTAAAAAACAAGTGAAGAATATTTATGCTGACTTCTGGACAATACCTTGTATTATTTCCAGTAAAAATAGCCCCATCCTTCCTCCATGTAATTCTCGGGGTTGGTACTCCTTCTGCAACACACTCCAGAACAGCAGAAGCATTTATATGCACAGCAGCAGTCTGAGGACTGCTTCGGATTGTAGGAGCCACTGTAAAGGGAAAAATCGCTGACGGTATAAGAAAAAAACTTTATGCTGCAATGATTGAAACTAAACACATGAAAACAGATGCAGTAATAGATATGGGGATCACTGCGAGGACAGAAACAAGTTTCTTACCATTTTGTGTAGTGCACGATAATTGCCATGATGCAGTAGGGAATGAAAAAGAAAGTTTGTCTGAAATGCACTGTAAAGATCATCCTCGCAAGTTACTGCAAAGGTTATCATATAGCTAAAACAGTAAAAGAGTTCAGCTTATTTAATTCAGCAAAATAAGGCCATGGTGATATCCTTGCTTCCTAATTATAAATTAAGGAGAAAAAATAATTTTAATTGGACCAGTGAGAACAGTCATTGGTGGGAGCACAGTGTAATGCAGATACATATGACTGGGTTCTGAACAGAACAGAAATAGGAAAAAATTTTCTTATCATCACCCGAGTGTGAGAATAGAATAGTTTCTTATCAGACTAGACGTGAGAAAATAAATAGGTTTAAAATGAAATTCAGGCCTATGGTACTGCAGGACAGGTATCGAGATGCATAGGGTCCTTCAAGCCCTATCTTCCTACTATCTACTGCTTACAGGTGCAGAGAAGAAGCTACAGTTTTCAAGTAACTTGCAAAACTGGTGGCCAAGCCAGCTATGAAACCTAGTACCCCAAGGTGCCACTCAAATGCTTTTAAGAATTTCTCTGAATTTGTCCAAGAGCATTTCTCAGTCCTGAATCTGGGCGTTCATTCTGGATGTATCCTGACTCCGTATCAGGATGACGTCTAGATGCACAGCACCCTCCATTAGCAGAAAGCACAGACAGATGGGGAGGGAGGCTTGGTGAGTCTCCAAAAGGTCCTTTAGTGTGGGGGACAACTGTGGACTCAGGCGGTGGCACACATGAGGTAATACACATGGTCCCACAGTTTAGACACAGCCTAGGTGGCTAGAAAGAGACTACTTTCTGGTAGTAGAGACTAGTATAGACTAATGCTTCTTTCTTGCCATTTGAACTCCTGCAGAAATACCATGCAAAGATCAAAATGCACAAGACTGGATCCATGATTTTACCATGTACTGTCAGCACGAACTCCCTGGTCATTTTTCCTGCGATATTACTTGCAACACATGTATAGCTTGCTGTATCGCTGAGGTCAGCATTATTGATCTGCAGGTATCGCCCATTGGATAGGATTCGAACTCGAGGAGTTCCCTAAGGGGAAAGAGAGAGAGTTTGACAAATTTAACTTTACCATTGTTTTCTTTATGAAGATAGAACATTCTTTGATTGCAGAGTAATAAAAGCCATGAAAGAAGGCCAAAGATAAATCGGGGACTGAATTCATTGCTGGCTTAACTTTATTTACATCGGTGAAGAAAATAGGGTAAACAAAGTTTTAAAAAATTATCATTGCTTAATTGTTCTCCCTTGAAACCCTACTTCGACTTGTGCCTGAATGAGACAGGTTTTTTTGGGTTACATAGCCAAAGAGCTTTTGAGTTTTTATGGAAAAGGACAGCTAACAGCACATAATGAATTTATTTGGGTTTTTTGAAAATCCATGTACACTACAGGCAGAAGAAGTACAAGTTTCTCTACACTGTTCTTAAACATCACAGTCTTCATCAAGTGGGGGCCAGCACACACTTAGCCTACTAAGTTTACTAGCCAGCATTCTGACCATGAGGATACCACTCTTCTCAGCTCTACAACAACTCTAGAGCACCTGCTAGGTAGCCACTTGAAGTCAAAGCTTTTTTTATCACAACCACTCTGGATCAGATCTGCAAGAACGACTGACAGTAATATCAACTACAAGTGTTCAAAAACCTGACTGGATAAAAAACAGTAGAAAAGGAATAGAAACTCAAACTTTTCCAGTATGTGCTACCTATGCTTTGGATGAAATTGAAAGCTGACATTCCCATCTGCTCTTTTGGCTAGAAGATCTCAGAATAGCAACTACAACAGATAAGTGAAACTCCTCTGGTTCTGCACTTCTCTGCACTAGTACCCTAGTACACAGGTCTCATACTAGGCACCAACTCAGCAAGTCTACCAGCACAGAATAAACAGTAGTGCTGGAGTCTCAGGTGAAATGATTTACCACCAGAGTGGATTATAGACAGTCAGATTTTGGGTAAGTGGTATTTCCTGTTGAGTACACAGACTAGGCTATGGTTTCTAAACACCAAAGCATATAGATGACAAAAGACAGGCAATGAAACTATCATTTACTCCTGTACTCAAAGTATGTCAGAAAACCCATCTTTGAAAAAAAATACAAAATCAGCAATTCTTTTAGTGTTTAAATAAAACCAGATTAGGTCAAGACTCTCCTACCTACTTTTCTTAACACTCAATGTGCGTTTCCAAATCAATGAAGAGTGCAAGGACTCCAAAGCTCTAGAGGCTAGATCTTTCTATAGTTTTGCTACCAAAAATGGTGGTGCTGCACAGTTACATCATTAAGCATACAGAGGTCTAGAGTAGACTTCAAAATCTGCACAGTGGAAGATAGCAAAACCAGGAGGAATGACACCCTCCACCACAAGACTGTTTCACAAAAAAGCAGTGATGATTTAAATTGAAATAACACTGCAACCTGAAAACCTGACATTCTCCAACCCTCTCTCATCACCATGAAACCTCAATTTTTCCAAGATAAGGAGGATGATATGCCACAGAGCACCTCTCTTTCCACACCCAAGGAGAGCTCTTTCCCAGCTGCTTAGCATTAGTAGGCTATTACATTTCTTTGAGGTTGACAAAGCAACCAGTGGACACTAATGTTTTCCTGATATCTGGAGTATACATTTATATAAGCTAAGCTGAAGAATGAAAAGGATGGTAGGGAACAGAATAAACCTAAGTCTGGTACTTAAAGTACACGTGACAAATTAAGAGTGCCATGTCTGAACTAAATTTATAACTTAAATTTAGTGCTGGAGGAGAGCTAACTCTAGAGATTGAAATTCCCTACTCTATTATAAATCAGAAGGCAGGGGATTGACCAACCAAGATGCCTCAGCCCTCACATACTGACATGAATTCATGAGGCAAGAGGAGACAAAAGTTAATGCACAGATTATCAGCTGAGTACATCTGTCTACCATAGTGTTCCTCTATTGCTTTGTTTTCTGGTGAATATTTGTAAGAGTGGCTTCTTTTCATGGTTTATTTTTGTTAAGTACTGCTTTTAAAACACAAGCTTTGCAAGGAAGACTGAGGCAAAAAGTATTCACATACTTAACTTCCAAGCCTTGTTCAACCTTGCTTTCATTAAAAAAAAAAAAAAAAACCAAAACAAAAAAACCCACTACCCAATTGAAGAATTAACCATTCAGAAGAAGAGTGTTTCTGTTAGACTTGTTTCTAACTAGTTCTTGTGCTGTATTCAAGGTAACTTTCGCTAGCAGCACTTAGTAAGACATAATCATCCATCATATTCTTACTTCTTCCACTAATATTTCATTCTTCTAGATTTACAATAGAGAAAGAGTCTGAGGAATAGCATGCCAGAAGGAAAGCAAATAAGCAGAACTTCGGGTGAAGACTGCTGATGGACTATAGTTAAGGGAGACAAAATTAATATGTTGAATTTGTTTCCTCTTAATGAATAAAGATCAATCGAGGGAAAATTATAAATTAATTAAGTTCAATTAATAACTGAACTTAAATTGTTCAATTGGACAGCACTTGGTTTCTGAGTGATCCCAAGGAAGAGGATGGGAAGTAAAAAATTCTTTCTGTATAAGCCACCCTTACCTTGCTAATTGTCTCTCAACCAGCAAAGACTTGATGCCTTAACATGACACTACGTGGAATTCTGAGTGAAAAAGATGCATTTGATACAAAACTGTGGTGATTAGCAACCCATTTTCTTTCCTTTTTTTCCAACGTTAAGGATTTTAATTCCTTTCTAAATGCTACTAGAATATGAGGATGCATAATATACCCAAAGGAAACATATAGTGTAGTCTTTTCTCAGCTACCTTTCCTGGGAAGCCATTCAGGAGTATACCGAAGGCTTCTAGCATTGTTCAGAGGATCCAGGAGGAGCAAGGGATCCCCCTAGAGGAAAAAAGAACAAGTAACAGCGGGATGGCCACTTCACATGCTTGCTAGCTTCAGGTACTCATTTAGGACTAACTGTTTTTGTACTGGGGCTACTCAGCTTCTCTTGAATTCAAGGCACCATAACTCGGACTGCACTGAAGGGGCAAGTGAGCAGAATAAGAAACCTCAAGCACTGTGTGTAAAAAATAAAGGGAGTAAAAGACTAGTACAAATAATGTAACCACTATACCTCTAAAAGTTCTCCATTTTTAAGCCATGAGATTGTCGGAGGTGGCACAGCATCTGACTTGCATTCCAGTATAACTTGTCTGTTCTGCAACACGGTGAGGTCCTGTGGACCACTGGTACCAGCAATGTTAGGAGGAACTGTTACAAAAATTAAGGAAAAAAATAAACACCACACACATCAGCTACCGTTAAAATTATTCATTGAAAATTTCCAATTTATTTCTTAAGTTTAAAATAGATGCAAAGCTACAGTATCGTTAATCAGTTCTACTTTTCAATACCTGTGTTAAATATATCACATTTGTACTGATGAACTCGTTTCTTAAGTCAACACACTGGAAACTACTGTTACAGAAATTAACGTGAAGTCCATTCTCAGTGAGAGTACCAGCATTTAAGCCAGACAGATCAAAGTTCCATAAACTGTTCAGCAATAAACATGTGAGCTATAATCTTCAAGAAGAAACCCGAGGCATATTGTAGAACTGCAGAAGTCCCATTTATACTTCCTTTACTGTCATTACATTTTAGGTATTAATTTCTAAATACATTTCTTACCTTTTTGTACTGAAAAACTAAGATGATCATAGATATCAGTATACTTCACATCCTTTTTCAGTAAGCACAATAAACTCAATCCAACTAAATACTGATATCTATAACCTGCCTAGGTATTCAAAAGATAAGACGTGGAATTATAACAGAAATCAGTTGCATCAGGTGGAACTTTCCCTTTTAATTGTGTATCATGTTCAGAATCATTACCCTTATTCAGAAATGTTAATTATGATCATATGGTGTAATATCACTTTCTCAAAACACATATTTCTTCTTTAGTAACACATAACTTGTTAAATGAGATACTGCTACGTACCTTAGTAGTGTACGGTTTGAAGGAATAATTTTTCTTCCTAAATTAAACTTACCATGCACTCTTACTAAATATTCCTTATCATCATCTCCTGCTGGGCTAGATGCCAAACAAGTGTATCTTCCTGTGTCCTCCACCTAGAAACACACAAACAACTTCAGCAGAAACCTCAGAATATGGGAACAATTCAGAAAAAAATGTGAAATACAAACATTGACAACAACATATAACAGGCAGCACTTAAACACAAACACAATAGATAAGGAATAGATAAGGAATGCCTGAAAATAAATTAATAAAGTTCTTGAAAACTTCTTTATTTTGCTGTGGTAGGATTGTACAGAGATGGCTTAGGAGTTGCAGGACCCCATAAAATCTCTCTGCATAATGTGTCTCCAGCAAGAACCCCTCTTTGTGACGCTTTTTGCAACAGGTAATCAATCAGGATGGAACTAGCTATAGGTATCCATCTAAGCAAGGATCAGTTCTGGGTACTAAGGAAATTTTTTTGTGCACACATGCTCATTAATACCTTTATGCTTTCTCCTTCCTGTAAACTCCTCACTGTAAAGCCAAGAAGTGTTTGCTTTACAAACAAAACAAGCAACAATCAGACCTGAGCCCTGTCCCACCTCCATTAGGTGAACTTCAGTCTGGCTTCCCACAGCCGAATACAGCCTTAGTTTATTGGTGCTGGTTTTTAAAGGTTATTTTTCCCTGGACTCTTTTATCGTCTGAAAGTCTTTCTATTGTCTTTATTTATTTTCCTTAACTTGCACACAGATGACTGCAAAGGCAGCTTTTTTCTGTGATATATGGCTTATACATGTGAGAAGCAAATGGATATTAGGAAAATCTGAGCTAATGGAAAGAGAAGAAAGGCTGAGGAGGAACTATAAAATACAGAAGAAGAAAAGCAAGAGACAGTAACAAGAGTCAAATAGGTAGGAAATGAACAAGAACAGATTACACAGACAGACTAAAACCAGAAATAACCCCAGAAAAAGACAAGTCCCTAGCATTAATTATTCTGCTTTGGAAGAAGAAGCACCAATAAATAAAAAAATTACAGAACTCTGAAATGAACTTGAAGCAATAATGCTCAGAAGAGGCAGAAGCGCTTGGCCACTCTCAACCCATAATACTACTGCTTGTTCTGTACTGAAAACTCCAAGGCAAGGCTTGAAAAATATATTCTCTAACCACAAATGCAGGTGGATAATTTTATGGAGGCTTTTTAGGACATCTCTTAGGATGGTACCTAATAGCAGGCAGTTCTGCACACTCCTCTAGGGTTTGCAAAACTGAGCCTGTTTTGAAACAAATACTTTACCTGAGCACTGGTTATTCGAAGAACTTCTCTTAGGACATGAACATTATCATTCTGCAGAAGCGGGCGCCCGTCCTTCATCCATGAGATTTTGGGGACTGGAATGCCAGAAGAGATGCAGAGAAGTTCAAGAGGGTTGTTAATGATGACGGAGAGCTCTTCTGGTTGATCTGAACCATTGATGTGAGGCGGCTCTGTGGAAGGAAAAACATTCGGGTTCTTCATTGACTCAAAAAGCTTATAAAACCTGATACACAGCCTTGTGGTTAGAGTTTGTAGACTTAGTCTACATTAGTATTAATTCTGACTGTGTCATGAACTCACTGAGCATCTCACCTAATTTCCATCTGCTTCTGTCTATTAATTTGCATATTTTATGAGTTGGAATTATTAGTTAGAAAATGTTTTCATAATGGCAGGTAAAATATATAGTATCAGTGAATATATTTATTAGCCCTTTAGCTGTTGGACCTTCAGCTATGCCTTCAGCTTTGCTATCATCCTGTCAAGCCGAATTTCTACTAACCGAAGTTATTCCTTTAAACCAAATTACTTTGTAAATTAGTTTACTATTAATTATAGCATATTTCAGTACTCAGGAAACTTTTGGAAAAAATATATGCTATATTACATATTCACACATCTTTAGGTATCTTCCATTTCCTTATTTCTCTCATTTATCACAGTAAATGTTTCTTGAAAATAATCCTTATCCCTAGAGATTTTTTTAATTGTTGTCTTGATTAGATACTTATTTACTGCTCGCATTTTGTTCAACTGAAAGGTTAACACTTACCCAGCACTTTTAGGGAAAAGTGCTTGCTGGTATCTCCAGCTTCATTGGATGCCACACAAGTGTATTTGCCTGTGTCACCAATCTCTGCTTTTACAAAATGAAGGACCATTCCTTGGTTACTTGACATCAGGTGAGCTCCGAGCCTTAGAGGATGTCCATTTTTAAACCAGGACATAGTTGGGGCAGGAGTGCCATCAGTAAGACACTTCATCGAAGCTGAACTGCCTTTTACTACAGTCACATCCTCTGTTCCTCCTGCATTATCCAAGCTTGGTGGCACTGCCAAGAAACAAAAATCTGATTCATACAGAGTACAATACAGATGTTAATTCTCAATATAAAAAAGTTGGAATGCAGCTACTCTTTTACATTTCCCCACTTACATTCATGTTTAGCACGCGTTAAAATTCACCTAGAAATTATATATTATTACTCTTTCTAAAAAACCTGTGACACACTATGGGTGCCAATTCAAGTAAGGACTCTTCTAAGGTTAAAACACTTTCCATTAAAAAAAACACATTGAAAAGTCAATGTTTCCCTAAAAATTACCTACAGAAGATATACTTGCAGCTGTCTGCAACTTTGTGTTGGTGAGAAAGAAAACTGAATATTAGGTTTAAGAAATTAAGAAATAAGATTCTTTACATAAAGCATTTCAGAGAAACTCACCAAAAACTTGAAGGTTGTAATGTTTGTTGTCCACTCCAGCCCTGTTAGATGCTACACAAGTGTACACACCAGTATCAGATATCTGCACTCGGGCAAGTCTAAAGAGAAAATCATTTTAAGGAAGCTGTAAATGGAATACATTATCTTTATTATGGCATGGTTTGGATCAAATTTTATTCTTGCTTCCAAAAGTACTAGCAGAATTATGCTGACATAGTGAAAGGGAACAGAAAATTCAGCTAGTTAAAATAGATGAAAACCAACCTGAGAATTTGCCCAGCTGACAGCAACCTGATTTGGGAGGAGACAGACAGAGGAAGGTCATTCTTTAGCCAGTTTATCTGTGGCGGTGGGGTTCCAGTAGCAGTACATTCAATATTTAGGGAGGTGTCCAAAAGGGCA
The DNA here is from genome assembly GCA_013389945.1 of Fregata magnificens. Classification (NCBI taxonomy): domain Eukaryota; kingdom Metazoa; phylum Chordata; class Aves; order Suliformes; family Fregatidae; genus Fregata; species Fregata magnificens. Next base: position 29,902 of record WAAD01003916.1, on the reverse strand, counting down.
GTGAGGTCCTCTGGTTCATCTTTATTATTGGCTATTGTTGGAGGAACTACATTTTGTAAATGTTGAAAAGCAAGATATTAAAACTGGCTCTTAAAATCATTCCACATGTGTTACCTTGCAGGAAATCCTGCACCTAATACCCCATAGGCAATTAAATGAGAAGATCCCCATTTTTTTAAAGAGTAAATCCTCTAACAATAATATTGAGTACTAATAAATATCCATTAACATATTTAAAGTCAGATGCACTTTAGAATGATAGTAGACTGATCTCTTTGACTTGTCAGGCTGTGGCAAACAAGAGGGAGCTCACAGCCTGAAGCTCATGGGGAGAGAATGACAATGCAGGAAGGAGCAAGTAGTCAAGCCTTAGAGCGGATGGGCTGAACCACTTAAGGGCCGGATGGGACTTGGCAGTTTGCTGCCACTCAAACTTACCTACTTAAATAAATCTTAAATAAAGTGAAAGCTAGAATCATGCAAGAGGAAAGTTAGTTTATTAACTTTTAAATGTATATGCTGACTTAATTTTTAAATATAGAAAAATTTCAAAATGCCTAGTTAAGTATTCTAGCTGATTATTCTAACAGAACTGCTTTTTGGTTTTATATGTTAGTTTGGAAGCCCTGGGTCTTGGGGGCAAGAGGGGACTCACTATATATAAAGAAGGCCCAGCCACGTGCAGCTCCAAGCTCTGGCTGACTTAAGATCCCACCACGCACCATGACAGTTGCATAGGTAAGACCATTTAAGTTGGTTATTGCTTGAACCTCAACCAATACAAACTGACCAAAAAAGTCTCCACTGTTGTGTAGTGTCTGTCCCAAAAAGATCCGATGTGGTCATTCAGTATTGTTATTTATTATATCAAATGTCATCTCTTACTACTCTGCTTATGCTCATATTCCAATGGATTCTGAGTCTCTGTGTAACTGGGACAGACACTTATACCACTGTGAAACACTGCCTATGCAGAAGTCTTCACTCTTTCACACTAGTCATTGTACTTCATGAACACATTTCTCACAAATTAAAAGATCCACTCTCTACACTGCTAAAGAAGAGTTATGCTCGCTGTCTTCTATATGTCAAATTGTGCAAGAGAAGAGTTTCACCCAAAACTGTATCATTTTCTCTTAAACCCTAGGGACCTTTAACTATTAGTTCCCTACCATACTACTCTAGTTTTAGCTGATATACTTTGATTGGAATTAGTGAAGATAAACTAATACAAGAAAAAAGCAGTAAATCAGCCCCAAGTGTATCTTACTCTACAAGAAGAAAAAAAAAGAAAAAAATCACCGCAAGCAGAATTCCTCTGTTATGAAATACACCAAAGGAATTAATTTGTTTATCCCAAAACACATTTACCAGTGATTTCAATCGTTTTGTCATTGACAGAACATCCTGTGTAATACACTGTGATATCTACAGTACATGAAATTGGAAACACATGCATGTAGTATTACCCTGAAGACAGGCATTCATTTCTTGGCCCTCTCTTGGGAGTGCTTACAAAGATAGGATTATGGACCAGATTCCAGCTTTACATCTGTGAAAACTCACCATATACATTCAAGTTGAATATTCGTTCTTCCTCGCCTGCAGGATTAGTAGCCACACAAGTGTACTTTCCTGTATCAGAACCGAGAGCTCTGAAAATATTTAATGTGCTGCCATCTGGAGTTACTCTGCAAGAAAGGTCATAAACCACAGTGAGTTTGTTTACTTATTTCTATGACCTGGCAAATAAACAGTTTTGTATATTTAANTATTATATTAGAGATAGGCAAGGAAGGTTTTCCTAGACATGTTCTGTTTAACCTTGTATTAGGATTCAAATCCAACCAGGCTTTTGAAGAACCCATAATGAAAAGCATCAAGAGTAGAATGTTTCCATGTCTCAGATCTTTTCCCTCCAAAGGATCTTAATAGAATTTATTGACCTTAATAAACTTTAATGAACCTGATGAACTTTAATGGAACTTATTAACTGAGAAAAAAAAATAGGTACCATATACTTATCTCTGTACAAAAAAATAAAATTTAAAAAAAATCAAAGTAGTAACAAAGTAGACTAGATTTAGAGAAGCTGAAGAGGGAGATGATGTTCTTAACCTGGCTAAGCTAAGACTCAGGCCCTCTTTACACTCCCTCCTTTGGGCCCTCTGAATTATACAGTGCACACATGCAGTGTCTGCTTGTTTTTGCTTGCCTTATTCTTTGTAAATCGTCACTGGCAACTGTTTTTCCATCTTTAAGCCATTGCATAACAGGCTTGGGCACTCCATTGGCATTGCAGACAAGCTGGATGCTTTCTCCCAGGAGGACGCTGACCTCACTAGGTATTTCAGAGCCAACAATATTAGGAGGAACTGGAAATGCATGATGGAGGGAAGAGAAGATTCATCAGCAAGAAACATAATCTAAACTATAAAAACTTACACTGCAGTAGCTCATGAGTACTAGCATTTATTGCAGTACCTCCATTCAAATCTAGTTTAGCAAGTATATGATTATGTTGTTTCTAGAGGGGGTTCTGCAAAGATAAATTCAAAGCCACTTTAATCATTCCTTAAAACAGCTAATTTACAAATTATTTAAAAAAAATATTTTTGCTATTATAGTTAATATCTACAGTTATCTGCTCAAACAATGCTAACATGTACAATAGTATTATGACAAAATCCCATTTCATTAAACATCAAAATGCATGGTAACAATTACACGCCTGTTTAACTCTTGAGCATGTGCTTACTGCACAGTCAAATGCTCTATTGCATCAAGACCATCACATTCCTGTTAACAGACATACATTTACTCCATCCTAACCAGTAGCCATTTTTAGCCTGTTCTCCTAAAGAACATGGATGACAGTCATGCTATCCATCAAGTCAAGACTGTCAATCCCACTAGTAAGTTTTGAGCATTTCAAGCAATTTAAGTCAGATTTGATCAACAAGCAGCTTGATATTAGATTCCTAAAGTTGGGAAAAAACTGTCAGGCAGGCAGGGACACACACAAAAAACCAGCACGCCCAAAGAACGATCGCTATGACGAACAGTTACTAGATCTGTTTGGCCTGCTGATGGCCAGCTATCATGCATGGGTGTGTCAGCACACTCAGCTCACAGCTGATGCTGCCTCTTCTTCCTCAACCAGCAACTGCTGGCAGGGGAAGATGATGATGGCAGAAAGCCGGAGACCTATACAACAGGCATGTTATGGGACACGGGAGGGAACTGGCACAATTAATGGGGATAAGTCATTAGGAACTGAGGAAAACAAAGATAGTTGCAGTGTAAGGGTGACATGCAGTGAGGCAGGAGACAATAACATGACAAATAAGGGTTTCTCATTTGAGCGGCGAAAAAACCCCAAAATTCATAAGGAAATTCTGCCAGTATTTCTTTGCTATCTCCGCCTATTTGCTATGGCAAAAAAGGCAACAGGTATCACTGATTCTGAATCCATATATGTGTGGTGCTCCACACTCAATCAACCAATGTAGCTTCAGTGTTCAGTAGGAGGAAGGATGTAATCAGCAGCAAATACACACAGCCTTCCTGATTGCTTTCAAGTTCTCCTACAATCAGAGGTTAAAAATATTCTTTTTCATGCAAATTTCTGACTAACAGTATATAATCCTCTAACCATTTTCCCCCACTGGTTGCAGATGACATAAATAATGGTCCAAATTCTCCACTTTTCTACATGTTTATGTTATCTCAGTGTCTCTAGTGCAGACACAGTGTCATACTCAACCAATTATTAACCAGTTCTGCGCACTGCACTCTCATGCCTTACCTTGAATGGAAAGCACATAATTTTTCTGAGCTTTTCCCTCTATATTTGAGGCAATACACGTGTAGGTCCCACTGTCTAGAAGCTGAGAGCGAGCAATCTGAAGCTTGCTTCCACCAGATAAAATATGAACTTCAAGAGAATCGGAGTTTTCTGAAAATATGTAAACAAGTAGTCATTCCAAACCAGGCCACAGAGAGCAAACGTGTCTTGAGAAATTTTTCCATCAAAATTTCAAAAACAAAACAAAACAAAGATTCCAATCAGTTAACATAAGAGTCTGTCTAGAGACAGACGAAGAGGAAACAAAAAAATAGACAGCGAATAGCACAGTGGTGCCGCAAAGGGGAGAAAAAGAGCAGAAAAGAGCGTGAGAGAATGTTACCTATTGGTTTTCCATTCTTAAGCCACACTAATATTGGTGGAGGAATTCCAGTAGCATCACACACAAAGGTAATAGGATTACTGATAGTTTCATTGACCAACTCTTGTTCAGGGCCTTCTATATGTGGTGGCACTATAAATTGAAAGGAAGCAATAAGAATTATTTGGTTACCAAATATTTTTGTAAATTGATTTTGAATTGCCTACTCTACAATGTCAATGGTATTATAATAACTACTGCAGATCATGCAGAGTATGCTCACCATAAACATTAAGATGGAAATTTTTATCGTCTCGCCCTGCGATGTTTATGGCTTTGCACACATATTGGCCCGTGTCAGAAACCTAAAATAAAAATAAATTAAAAACACCTTATTATGGAGTCTTGTTTTAACGCTGTGGTTCAGGGATATTAACAGCCTTTGCCTCTGCCAACTCAAGTTCCTTTTCACAGAATGAAAAGTCTCCAGCAAATAAATCTCCTACGTACAGCTAGCAGAATACAGCAATAAAGAGCAAAATAATTGCTTAACAGTAGCCGAGTAGTGGCAGATACAGCATCCCACAAGCCTGGCCTACCTCTGCACCCTTGATTCGTAATCTTTGCCCATCTGCTAAGATCTCCACATTTGCAGACTCTGAAATTATGCGCCTGTTCTTGTACCAGGTGATGACTGGTGGTGGAATAGCATTGGATTCACACTCTAACATCACCAGGGTGCCCACTCTCACGTTCAGCACTGTCAGTGAGGTTCCACTATGGTCTTTGATGCTCGGGGGCACTGTAGAAGAAGCTTAGAGTTATTTCTGCCTTTGTTTTGTGAGAGGGCAGAAAACAATCTAATAAAAATAAATACAAAATACTGCATTTTCAAAGCAATAGATATCATTTCAGAAAACAGTAAAACCAAACCAAGAACAGTTAGGAAACTCCTCTTCTGACTTTCCCCAGCTTGGTTTCTGGCAATACAAGTATATTCACCATCATCTGATAGTTTGGCTCGGGGAATCTGCAGAGTACGAGCACCTGAAGTAAAGAGAGAAGGCTTGAGATTTATTCTATGGTTATTGTATCAAACTCAAATGCTATTTTAAAATTGCAGGTCCAGAATGAGCACAGGCACTAAGTTAACCTCAGATTCAAAAAAGCACTGCATTGCCATTGCTATTTAAGTTTCATTAATCCTTTTAAAAAAAAAAAAAATCCAGTTAGGAGAACTAAAGTTTTAGGGTAAATTTCATTAGTGCTGTTAATTATAAGTTTGGACCACAAATACTCCTTTTAGACCTGTTTATTTCATAGCCGCTAACTGCTGTCTCCTCTCCTAACATAACTATGCCCCTTCCACTTAACTGTCACTATCCCATTCTTTATTCCGCAGTCTCACCTGTCTCCACTCGTGAAGCTACTTACTGCCTGTGCCTACATTACTAATCTGCGCAGGCGCCTCTACTGCCATTAAGTAATTTCCATGCCTGTGCTGTAACACAGCCCCCGGTCACCTAATACCAGCAAGACAGGACTGAGTACCACAGCAAGTGATCTGCAGTTGATACCCTGGGCTGAAGATAAATAGCAGGAGCAGAAACGACACAGACACTCAGGGACCTTATTGAGTCAGGAGCCTCTGTCACAATTTCTGATCATTTATTTGAAAGGTCAGTCAAAGTGACTCAACTTTAATCAATACCTGTATCAGAGCACCTCTGTTATGTGAATTGCCCTCTAGTCTTTTCCACATAGTTTATTTCAGTGCTTTCAGTCTGAGATAGTTTTCTTTAAAAGTGAACCCACCCAACAGCCAAGAAATTATTAAACACAGTAGGCCAAGTGTCTTGTCTACTCACTGGAGCAATACTAAGAACATATAGGCTTCATAAATAATGGCCATCACCCTTATCAAGACAAAACAGACAGAAGCTGAGTCCAAAGGCTGTAGAAATAGCTGAGATTCCTCACCAGGCACAATAAAAGTGTTGGTATTTGAACTGATAGGTTTTCCATTCTTGAGCCAGCTGAGATCAGGAGGTGGAAAGCCAGTGACCTCACAAGTCAGAGAGATGAAATTATTCACCACCACAGTCAAATTCTCAGGATTAGTACCAACAACACTTGGAGGAACTGCGGAGAGAAATACATTAATGGTATTTATCATGGCACCAGCAAACGATATTCCACAAGATCCTGATTTGCTAAAATAAAGCTGAATTGCTGAGTTTTGCCAAAGGGTCAAGTTGCAAAAATCTTTCAGATCCTATGAACGGATCTGCTGCTATTTGGATGTATCTGGAAATATGACTGAAGCAATCTAATGGTCATTCCTGTTCCTACAATTCACAAAAATTTCAATGATTTCTTCTGCAGTCCTTCTGTGCTTGAGATTTGGGAAGGCTAATTAACCTATAAGAGATCCTGCAGTTCCTGACTAATGCACTATCAATTTTAAAATGCTGTACTCACAGGACACTTGCTATGTAAGACAGGACAGATTTAATTTACCTTGTCAGGATATGTAGGATGACTAAGTATGATTTCTTCCTGATATTGTATTGCTGCTATTCTTTCTGAAATAATCCATTTTCTCATTATAGAGAACCAAAAAATTATTCCTTCCGATAGTTCAGAGTTCTTTCGCTAACCAGACAAACCTGTTGTTTAATAGTGAGCTAAGCAATTTAAAATTCTGGCACACAAGTCTTGCTCTAAGGGGTGCATTTTCAAGCTTACCAGTCCCAGTATTTTTAAACACAAGAATATTTTTACATTTGACCTTTTTACAAGAACTATTTAAAATGAAATAACTGTAAATCTCTTCCTTTTAATAAACCCCAAGTTTTAGTTTCCATGTTTTTGCAGTGTGGATATATAAAACACTTAAGAGGAAAGCAAAAGCATGCTCTTGGCTCTATTGGGTGGAAAAATCATTCCAAAGAACACATGGAATCCTCTTCTTCAAAGAGAGAAATGTTAAAGTATTTTGGACCATATCCACCAGAAATACTCCAGCTGCTTTCTGTCACTTGAATGACACACAACACTCATTAAGCCAAGTTTATTGCTCCTCTGTGGCACTGCAGAAACAAGAGGAGTCAATGTAAATGGATGAAGTCAGTCCGTATTTTTCAACTTGGAATAACTGAAGGTTATTTCCCTGATAATGAGCATAAAATGGTTCACTAGAATAAATGGAGGATTCTGATCTGATCACATTTTATAGTTATTTATATTTATTTATTTTTACAGTTACTTTCTCACAGATGTGATTACTGGCNNNNTATTTTTACTGTTACTTTCTCACAGATGTGATTACTGGCAGTGCAAGACAGTGGGCAACTAAATATACAGGATCAAATCTGAGCTATCTTTTAATGAATTTTGCTTAAACTATATAAATGATACATTTCAAATTCTGCAGCCTTCATGGCATGTGCAAACCACTCACAAATGTACCACAGGTAATCTGCATACAGATGCAGTAAGGGGCTCAATTTTTTATTCAGTGTGAAAATTACATATTTATCACATATTAAGGTTAGAGGTTGAGATTTTAAAACTGGATGTTTATTTTTAATGTTTTAGAAGGTTTTGTTTTAGTTTTATTTCTCACCTTTGAGACAAGAAGTGAATTTTTTAACTTATTAAAGAGGATCCTCTTTAATATTTTAATTTACATTTATGAAAGCAGTTCCATTAGAAACATACAAAAATGCTGGAAAATAACCTTTTTTTGACACTGATGAAACAAAGATCCTGCTGCTTAGTGATAATACATTTTTCATCAGTGCTTCACCGTAGGTGGTCCTTTCCTGAACAGCTATAGTCTGATTTTTCAAATGAAACTGCATTCAGAGATTAATAGACCTAAATTGGTAATAGCGTTGAGCTAGAATTGAAGCTTCATGCAAATATTTCTTTTAAAATAATAGTATTAGACTATAGTCATTATAAACAAATATTTTGAAGACAAGAAGTTTAAATTAAAATAGAAATGTTAAGAAAAGCAAAATATTTTGATTTAAAAAAAACCCTCAAACATTA
>WAAD01003916.1:1396-19499 GCA_013389945.1 Fregata magnificens | reverse complement strand
GTTTTGCCAAGGTTCTTTAAACTCTATTTGTTTTCTAGGACATCAGAATCTCCATTACAACCAATAAGACAACTTACATGCATAAAGCTAAGTATGTGCCTAAGCACTCTGCTAAAACTAACACATTCAAGCTAAACTAACATTTGAAACAAGACAAGCAGAAAATTATGGATTATTGCACTTACCATGAACATTTAGGTTATAATACTTTTTGGCACTTCCAGCTAAGTTTTCCACAACGCAGACGTACCTGCCAGTATCTGTTATCTGGGAATTCAAAATCTAAGAAAAAGAAACAAGATTGTTGTTGAGCTAACATATAAGACAACTTACTGTTAAAACATCAAGTTTTGGTGTCTCCCCAAAGACTCCAAGGTCTTTGGGGCCTGCAAGTCTGCAGGGTTTTTTTTGTTTGTTTGTTTGATTTGGTTTTTTGCTAATGCCTTTGCAGTGTTATAAAGAAGCCAATCTGAGAAACTTCCACTGATGCTACTCCTTTCCGAATCTGTTATGCAAATCTGTGCATCTCAAACCTCCAGAAGTCAACATAGTATCTTTCACATTAAATTTATTAAAGTTGAATAACAAAACAACTATTCACAAAATATTTGAAATAAAAATCTTAATGTTCTATATGTTTTTGTATTTTATTTTATTCTTAGATCATGCTATGAAAATGGAGAGAATTAAGCTCAGCTCTCTTTGTTAAAGCTCACTGCTTTAACAGTGTCATCCAGTATCATCCATTGATTCGGGGCGGGGCGGGGGAGGGGGGGCACATTCTTCAGAATTCACTATTTTCTTTAAATTAAAAAAAAAAAAAGTACATTTTGCAATAATTAAACTCTGTTAGGGAAACTTGGACAACATTGACAACAACAAGTTGTTCTCCACAAAAATCAACATTATTTTAAACCAAGTGGTTTCACTGATGTGGTTCAGAGCATGACCCCACAGCTAGGTCAGCACAGCTGAGGGAACTACACAGGAGTGGGAAGAAGCAGCTAAGCGACAGGGACAAGGGACAAAAACTCCTTAAGTTTGAAGCACCTTGTAGAAAAAAAAAAAATTCAGAATCTCATAACTCAGCAAATCTAAACAGCTTTGTCTTTATGGGCAGCTTGTGTTTGCAATGCTAAAAATCAGTTATTCACTAAGAGCTACCTGTAACCTCCTTCCATTGGACAAAAAAGTGTGTTTGTCATCTTCTGCTAGGAGGTGGCCATCCTTTTGCCAGGTAATACTTGGTGAAGGGCTGCCACTTGCGACACAGTCCATCACCGCAACCTTGTTCACAAGCACAGTCACTTCTTCAGGCAGATCACCATCAGCTCCACTGATAGATGGTGGTACTAAAAAGATCAAAACTTTATTAGAATACTGTGACTTAGTATCTCCCAGTGTTTTTTTGTTGGGTTCTTTTTTTGTTTGTTTTTTAAAATTGCCCACCAATCTTTTAGATTGGGTTTTTATAAGAAAGTAGTGAAATCTTCAGTGAATACAGTGAAAGATAATAAAATCCCAAGAGTAGTTCAGCTGGAACAAATCAGTATAACTCAAGGGACTGCAGGAGAAGTATGCTTATTCACAGCAGCCATAAAGAAGAAGAGGTGAAAACTCATCTTCCAGCTAGTCCATCATGGTCTTTGCAGCCAGAACAAAAGCGGATTTCCAAGTCAGGCCCTCTTCCTAACAATAAATCAGTGTTTTCAGTGGTAGATACAAATAGAGGTAAAGAAATAAGCATTTCCCAAGGCAAAAACCTTGAGTACATCAACAGACAATGCAAGCAGCATACAAAAGCTTCCTGTGCAATGTTTGTAAACAGATCATACAAAATGGACTCTGCAGGCATTCAATGGTTGATTTAAATCATCAATTCCCTTACGCCTTTGGGAGTTTTGCAAGTATTTTAGAAAATGATGACCTAAACAAGGAGAGAGAAAAGTCTAGCAGATGAGAATTTTGAACTGGAAACCGGATAGGGAACAAGAGATAGCAAGATAAAACCTGGATTTCTACATATACTTTTCTTTCTGGTGAAGTGTGATAGGCATAATGCAATTGAGTTCCTACAACAATAACCTGAAAACATACTGAACTAACAACATTTACACTATTTTCATGCAATTCTGTATATTTCTACAAAACTCTAGCACCTTATACAAACACATTAATTTCATAGTTTACAAATACGCAGAATTTATAAATTTTAAAAACGTTAAGTAAACCTGTACTATAATGCTTCATTAGTTTCCGCAGAACTCTTTTTTTGTCATTAAAAAGAAAAAGGAAAGCAGGAAAGCTCACAGAGCACGCGGACATCATAATGAATGGAATCCTCCCCGGCTTCGTTTACTGCCACACACGTATATCTCCCAGCATCTTCAGCCTGTGCCCGTGGAATCTGTAACACTCGTCCTCCTGGAAGGAAAATGCATTCAAGATTTAAATGCAGCATAAAGTATTTTCTGTCATTTCCACACCACATTTCACTAGAGACTCAAGCAAGCAAATTTATGAACGGTCAGCTTTTGTTCTGAATTATAAGTAACTACAGACTTTTATTTCCTAGCTACTTTTTCTACTGGCAGATACTTGGAATTCAGCAATGTTCATACTGAAATGTTAGAAAAGAGTAATTAATTCCACAGCAAGGAATAACGTTCTTCAGCAATATGTAGCCAAACATCATTCTTCCATCAAAAATAGAAATATTTCTCAGCAAGGTGACAGAGAACTAGTAGGCAAAAGGAAATATAAGCACATAATAGTCTGGTAAAGCTGTTGCAAACTGGAAAAAAAAAAATCACTTCTGAAGCTTATAAGTAGATACTATTTTTACTTTTCACTCTATTCCTCATTTAAGACACAGCCACATAAATAATTTCAGAAAGAGAGGGCATATTAGGAATAGATTTTGGGAGTGGTTGACATTGGTCTCCCAACAGGTGAGCAGTAAGCAGACAAAAGACATCATCCCCACCACTGCCCTTCTTCAGACACGCCATCCCAAACTATCCTCTGCACAGAAAGGCTCCCTTTTTGTACTCTCGGCATTATAAACATCTCTCTCCCTTTCCCATATGAGGCTAAGTAAGAGCTCATGGCCATTTTTCTGCTGGAAACATTATTTCCATGCCTCACTCCCTGGTTAAGAGGCTTTTCTATACCCCAATTATGATTTTGCCAAAGCAAAACTTAATAAGGAAATAAATCAGGAACACATCAGAGACAAGGTATCATTGTTGTATTTTATTTTGCAACACATCATATGAAAGTTAAATGATCACATTCACACCATTTTAGGGACTACTCTTTGAATGAAAGAAGGAAACAGCTTAAGTCCAAGGACTGGAAAAAAACATTTCCAGTCGAGAAAGTCTGAAAAGAACATTAACACAGTGTTTTAAAGGGGAAAAGTTTATTACTAGACAAATACTAGCACTAACACCATTTCTTAAGGTCAGAGAGTGACATTTTAATACTCACCTGGTGATATTAGTACTTTATCACTAGAGCTCAGAGGATAGCCATCTTTATACCACGTAAGAACTGGAGGAGGAACAGCATTGGTCTCACAGTACAGTGAAAGGGGATTGGTGACAATCACATCTTTACTTTCTCCACCTCTTCCTGTATCTACCATGTTACCAGCTTCCCATTCCTTATAAGGCTTTTGGAAATTAGGAGGAACTACAACCGAGGAGGGGAAAAATGTTGGAATTTTACAGCAGAAGTAGCTAGTTTTAAAGTCAAGAAATTCAAAGATACCGTAATTGTTAAACAGCAGCAATAAAAATTAAGGGTATTAAATTAACCCCTCCCCCCAATTTAGATTAGCCAGGAAAATTCTAGTTCTTTTCATCAGAATGGAAAATTGAGCAATCTACTGAATATTTTCTGAAGACTAATAAATAACAGTGTAAGAAGACCTGACAGCAAAACACAGAGACTATTAATCAACAATAATACTTAAATAATAAGCTATCTGGTTTTACTCAAGTTCTAATTTTCTCTAAATTTTCAGGAAAGACTGATGATTTTTTTCTTGTATTTACACACACTGTGTAGGCCAACAGGATGCTTATGTCTGGGGTCTCTAAGTACTGCTGAATACAGATAAATAAAATATGACATCTTAGTTTAAGCTAAATTAAAACTTTTTCATGTAGTTTAGAGGAAGATCAGAGCCACTATGTCATTCCACTGACTTCAGAAACACTGCATATGTCACAAGATATGAAATAAAGAATAATCAAATACTGTATTTCTTAAAGATGAGCAAAATATACATGAAATAAAAATCACACAAAACACAAAAGCATTGGATTAGACCAAGCAGGTGTAAAGGATACAAAATTATAAAGAATTCCAACACCCCAGAACATTAGAAAAGAAGGCTACTAGAAGAATTTTATTATCTGAACTCTGTTTACCTTGTATATTTACATCAAATTCCACTTCGTCCTCTCCAGCAATGTTGGATGCCAGACAAGTGTAACGACCGGTGTCTGATACTTGAGCCTCCTTAATCTGCAGAGTACGGCCACTAGCTTGGATAATGACATGATCATCTGGTTTCAGTGGCTGTAATGTAATTTTACATAGAAATTAATACTTGGCAAAACATACACTAGAAATAGCCATATTTGTGGAGGTAATATGATGTCATCTCTCTTTTGGTCTAATTCAGGTTGTTTCAAAATCCTTCCTAAGGCAGTATACTGGGATTAAGAGCATATTTTGGTGTTGGTATTTCCTCTGCTTTGGTACCACTACCAACAGAACATCCTTCAATTTTTGTTAATGCTTCCAGCAAGGCCCACTTTCAATCTACACAAAGAAAGCAATTGCTTAGGGCACCAAATCACTGAGGGTCACCACTTAGGACACAGTCCTAACCCAGGTGTTGCTGGGATGGCAGCCTTGGCCACAGGTGGTACAGTCCAGCTCTCTTCTCATCTGCTCCTCCTCTCCCTCAGACCAAAAGCTTTTCCTACCTGAGTAAACTTGATCAAGCTCCAAGTTCCTGGAGGCAGTTTTCTTTTCATGTTTGTCAGAAACTCTGCATCTCGACCTTTCTGATCTTGGTAGCTGGTCTCCTAAGAGAATGTGGTTTTACATCACTCCTAACCCCTGCTGCAAGTTGCTGCTGAAAGGAGCAATGCCATCCCCATCAGGCAAGGCCTCTCGTGACATCTGATTAAATCAGGTTGATTCAATCCCTGAACTCATTGGCCAAGACGATGAGCTGATGGAAAACCTACACATGTAAAACTATCAGTTTCCTATGAGGTGAACAACTCGATCTAACTCACCCTACAGCCATAGAACCACTAGGATCTGCTGCCCAGCAAGGACACAGCATGAACATAAAATGGATGCAACAGCAACGCAGAGATACACAGGATTAGATGTTACTGTCCCTAGAATTTACAATTTACATCACACATGACAGTAGAGACTACACTAATACAACCTGTATCTCTCAATAATGAAAATGGAACACATTAGGGAGTCAGCACTGAACTCCTGGCCTGCAGGGGACAATTAGTTTAGTCCATGGATGTGAGTGAAAGCCATTTACCTAGGTGTAACCTAAGAAAAAGCTGCTGCTCTGACAGTGGCAGCAAGCTGCTTACAGCCGCTGTCTTTGGGGACCTCTCAACCCTCCCCAACATCATTTTTCATTGGCAATACAACCAGTACACCCAGGAGATCCTAGAATTACAGCATATGCTTGAAACAGACAGAGGGTGTATACAGTCTCTCCTGTGACTCCAGGCTGTTTCTGCATGCTCAGTAAATCCAGGAAGAGCCGGTCCAGCTGCAGAGGTGCAGCAGTTTGCCACATGATAAGTGCCCTACCAAGAACAGCTAAAACAAGAGATTATATTCTCCTTTCTTATAGAAGAGTTGCACCTTTTCTTTTTTATTTATAACCAGCTCCCAGTAGACCGCACATCAGTATGATTTTGTGGCACTGCCCTTCCAAACTGCTTCTCCTCCAAACCGATGTTGTTGTGAAGAATGCATGTAGCAGGAACCATGCCTCATTCCCCCTCACAGAGGATCCAGATGCTTTTGTGGCTTTGTGAGCTCTGCCAGAACCAAGTGGGAGGCTCTCTGCAATTTCTGCAAGGGCAGCACTTAGAGGAACCAAGCATGGGGCCATTCTATAACAGGGCCTTTGGGGACTTTACACAACAGCAAAGGGACATGTGGTCATACCATGGGATGCTACTGCTAGGCAGGGCCCCCCCCCCCTTTAAAGCAGAGGCCAGTGGTAGGCCCTAGAAACTCCAGCACTGATGTCTCAGTGGCACTGCCAAGCACCCGCAGCAAAGCAAGGGTGTCAATTTGCAGAGGTCTGGCCAACAGCAAATGTCCTAAGGTGCGTGAGGGGTGATCCTGCCAGCAGGACAGTGGGAAGATTACTTCCTGCTGACTTCAGCAGTGCAAGTGAGCCTGTTACACTGCAGGAATGTTCATTAGTGATAGTGAATACACATTTGTTTCTGTATGAAATCCACCCATTAGAAGGAATTAAGTTTGTGACTGGCCTGTCCATCCTTGTACCAGCTGATGGCAGCAGCAGGAATGGCATGAGCTTCACACTCCAGGGTAAGGCTGTGGTTTACTTTGATCTTCACCTCTTTAGGGGAGAGACCCATCCCCGAGATATCCCCTTTGTTAATGGTGGGTGGAACTGCACAAAAACAAAGGGAGCAAGAGGGACTTTCATGACTTACTGTCTTATGCAGCTTTTCAAAATTAACTAGACAAAGGGAAAACCTGGATGATAACGGCAGGGAAAGCAAATGCATTCCCCCTATAATCTCCCTCTTCCCCATGGCTGAATTTTTTTTTTATATGTGTATATAAACCTATTTTTAATATATATATTAAACATATAAAACTGCATTTGACAGTTTTAGACATGCAAACCTGACTATAGCCTTACCTAGGTATAGCATTTTATTATGTGTTTGGCTTGAATTCTATAAAGTTCAGGGTACCGCAGTCATTAAAAACCATTTTAATGGAAACTAATATTCTCAGAAACATATGTTTGAACTGAAGTCCACACTCAGAGTAGCTGGTCAAAACTCAACATTTCTACTCCATTGAAATCCCAGTGTTGCAAAATCTCATTTCCTTCTGAATCAGAATGAAAACAGAATATTTAAAAATTCTTAAGCTATCCCCCCACCCTGGTCTCATAATATCTTTTAAATTATTTTAAATGCTTTCAAAGCATTTTCCATTCTTTTTTCAATGGGAAATGTTAAATTCTCCCTAATGCTTACAGTACCATAATAACTGCCAGTTGCAATGGCATTTGGGGGTGAGGGGCTTTATGTTGCTACATAGCCATACTTCAATAATGAACTCTTTTGTCATCTTCTCATTATTCTGAATCCAATGGGGCCTTATTAGGGACTGTAATTAAAATAACAGCATGGTTACTGTGAGAGAGCAAACCAAACTCCAATTCAGTCTAGGAAATAAAAAAAATTTAAAAAATAAAAAGATGAGAAATCATGCTTGACTGAGCCCATAATGAAGAGTTTCAGCATTAAAATAGAGTGTTAGGCACAGATGCTCAAAGGACAATGTGGTGACAGGAAGCCTTGAATGGGAAAGCTTTTGTGCATATGGTATTTTATGGAAAGATATAAAAATAGTATCCTCCTGTTTTACCTTACTCAAGAAAGTTTCCCATTAGATGTTACAGGTCCCGTCCCTTCCCCTCCCCTCCTTTTTTTTTTTTTTTTTTTTTTCTAAAATAGTTTCTTTGCTCACAAGATTCTCTGCTCACATCTCCCATTGTGCTGAACTCATCTAATTTGAAAATCATTACTAAAAAAGCATTTCAGAAGAAACTGGAGTTCAGCATTTAAATGTCTTCCCCTGGGTGGTATAAAGATTTTTAGCCCAACAGCAGCATTTGTAAAGTATGCAACAGCAAACTTTTCTAGTGTCTTTCCTCAAGAAATGCCATGAGCTAATGCAGATGTTTGCTAAACAAAGTTACTAACAGAAATCCTTGTATTCACCAGGATAGGTAACACAGCAAAGGGGAAAAAAACGCAAGAATGCAAAAAAAAAAAAAAATATTTAGAAGCATTTCCATACTGTAGACTTTCACTTCATAGTGTTTCAAAGTTTCTCCAGCCTCATTTGTGGCTATACAGGTATATCTTCCAGCGTTGTCCTCCTGTGCATTTAGAATCTGCAGGGTTCGACCACCTGCCAAAAGACATCATTCTTTAATAGCATCTACCTTATACTCTTGCTTCCCAATTATTTAAACAGTTTCTGCAGCATATTTTCAACCCTTTGGTCCAAATTCTGCCCTTAGATGACCATGAAAACCTGATTGCTTACCACCATGTATACTATGTAATAAATGAGTGCATAATTTGCAGGAGTGCTTTGGATCACAACTCCTGTTACTTAAAGATTCTTGGAAAATTTGTTAACATAGTTCTGTACAGGAAATTTATTGAAGATATTTAGATAGGAAAAAGTGTTTTAGGGTTCTGCACTTCATTCACAGAAAAAGGGAAAGGAGGCATAATCGGTAAGACTAAGCAAAAAGAGTCTATTCAACAGAGGGATGGATGCAAGCTCTGTACTGCCTTTCTGTTTCAGTACAGTACTTCATATGAAAAAGGCCCTTAACTCCCTCTGGAGAATGGACAGAAGCAAAAGCCACAAGATGAGAAGAAATGTAAACATGAATGAATCGGTAGGATTTAAGACTTCAGGTGGCCTCTACAGCCTTGACATCCATCAATTTCCTTCCCATAGTATCCTATTTGTTTATGATTTATATTGTCTGCATTCTCAGAGGTGAGTCACTATAATTTGGCTGCAGCTCTTTTCAGATTGCATTCCTAGAAATTGTTCCCCCATGTATTAATTCAATTTCTTGCTATCAATATCGACTCATTCCTCCTCTGAACACTTGCAGTTAACAATGCTAAAGTACTTGTTCATCTACGTTACTTCAGTGTTACTAGTGAAGTTTGTTCCTGTTTTCCACCCCCACAGATGCTCTAGGCAAGAGTTACTTCACAAATTAAAAATGGCAAACTACTAATGACCTATAAAAATGCCACCTCATTCTTTTTACTAATGTTGTTGTTTATATTTCTCTCCATCTAATTTCCACACTTAATTTCAAGTTATTTGCATTCATTATTAACTCCAGTGAACTTGTTTGCCATCCTTTAGCTTCACAGAACAAAAGGATAAACACCTGAATAGAAATAAAATACAAGTAAATAATCAGTTAATTGTGAAGCATTTAAAAAATATTGGAATGGGAAGTGCTACAAAAGCACAAACATTGCACTTAATAGAAATATATCCTTTGATTTTTCAAAAAAATCTGTAACAGGAAACTAAACAATAAAAGAATAAAGTCTTATGTTATTTTTCAATAACAACAAAAAATTTACCTGGCAAAATGCGGATATTTCTGTTTGATTTTAAAGCATTACCATCTTTCAGCCAGGTGATTGTAGCTGGAGGATATGAGTAAGCCTCACAAACCAGCGATGTTGGGCTGTTGAGGATAACAGTGACATCTTCTGCATTTCCATGGCTGTCTGCACCCACAATGGTTGGAGACACTAGAAACAACAAAATCATTAACCAGGGAACAAAATCATTAACCAGAGGAAGGCCCTCTATGAAAAGTCAATTTTCTGTTCCCTGCTTAGTCTAGGAATCTGGTTGCAGCCTTAAATAGCTGTGAGGCATTCATACGAGGTCCACTGAAACCCAGAACCAGACAACATTCATCTGATTTTACGTTTTGTCCTGAAGTCAACGGTCAGCCTGTGTCGGTGGATTCCATCCACCCTTAGCCTTTGTCAAACACAGGTCACCAGAAAGCCAGGCATCACTTCTTGTGCAGCAGCTGGCAGAGCCGCTGCTTGATGATCCTGGAAGCAGCAGACTGGTACGAGGCATGAGCCCAGGAAATGAGGATGTGGAAAACAAACTCGCCATTGTTTGCATTTGGTTATGCAATAACTGTCATGAAAAAAAAGAGAACTGCAGATAGTTTCAGCTTTTATGAAGAGATCACAATCTGAAGTGCTCTTCAGATACTCCTTCCTTGAATCACAATAAACCAATGTAATGTCCTGCTCATTCCATACAATGTCCTGTTATAGCTCTGCATTTTCTAGCTCTATATTGTCTAAAGCACAGAACTGCTGTTTCTATTGAACTACTATTACTTGTCATTTACTAAGCTATAAAATTTTAATTGTAGCCAGGCAACTTAAGCATTGCTGTGATTAAAGTACTACAAAATTCCAATGTGATTATCTGTTTTTTCCCAAGATGAATATTTTCTCTGCAAGAGCCAGCCCAGCTGTCTTACCAAGTACATTAAGACTGTAACTTTTGCTCTTATCTCCAGCTGTATTGGATGCAATACATGTGTATCTCCCTGTGTCAGTGACTTGAGCATTGGTGATTTGCAGAAAACGCCCACTGGACAGGAACTTGTGATCTTCATCCTCAGTTAGAGATTGCCCATCCTTTATCCAGGTGATCTGTGGTACAGGATTCCCTTAATGGAGTAAAGAAAATTGCAAATATTAGTTGTTGCATAGCCTCTAGGATATGCCAAGATTTCTGAAAAACAGAAAAACACAGTTTCAGATGCCCTTTTAAAATATATCCTTTAGGGACATATTTTGGAATACATATTCTAAAGTCTTTGAACCTCCTGAAGTAATATACACCTCCTCTTAAATTCCACAGGCCTTTAGAGAAGAAATATCATAGCAACTATCCTCTTGGTTACATTTTATACAACCTTTATAAGGAGTGCTTAGTCCTGCTATAAGCACCATGGTTAAATTTAAAAACTCCACTGAACTAAAAATTCCATTAAAAACATGCTGTTCAGAACCAATGATGATCGACACCATGGGTTTTATCAGTAAAGATAAGTAATATTATATACTTTTACCTATCACTTCACATGTTAAGGTAACTCTGTGCTTCTCTTTCACTTTCACATCTTCCAATTTATTTTCACCCACAATCCCTGGAGGCACTGCAAACAGACAAGACAACATTAGCAAGCATTACTTACAACCAATTTAAATACAACAAAGACACTCAGGCTATATCTCAGCATATGCTTCCCTTAATCACATCAATCAATGAACGGCTCAGATCTACCAGAAACAGGTCCAGATGCGAGACAGTGTAGCGCTAACCTGCCTGTACAACAAATATGCATTCTGTTCTGCACCCTTTAACCGTACAACTCCACACAGGGTAACAGAGAACCACAGACCCATGAAGTACTCTCCTCGCTTAGTCTTCAGAGCTAGAGAGATACTCCGAGGGCTGAGGACTATGGTCAGTAGGGCAATATTTCTGAGTATGGTCAGCAGGGCAACTGTGATGAGCACTGGTTAGTGAGGCCAGGTTTGATTTTATGCACCAGCAGGTTTTATAAGTTTGTAAACAAGTTCTATCACCCATATTAGGCAGCAAGTGATTTATTTGTTCAAACCATGTGCTTAAGTTTAAGAGTTGTTTGTTTTCCAACACTAATTGAAAGCATCTATCTAGAACTCTAGGGAGAGAACTGATTTATTAAAAAAAAGAAAGAAAAAAAAGTCATCTCATCTATTCATGTACCATGTGTGGGTTTTTTCCTTACCAGCACGTTCCAAGCAATACAATAGATTACCAACAAGTGCGTGCTGTGTAAAGGCATATATGCGTTTTATGCAAATACAGTTAATTCCATACAGGCAGATGAACAAGCTATATAGGTCTAAAGGCATCTTGCTGTGGTACAAACTATGCTTCTCTAGGGAAATAGAAGACAAAACCATACCCTTAAAATACCTATCCAGCCCCCAAATAGCTAACTCAATACAAGGAAACTCTTACTGTATGGCTGACCACTTGATGGCTTGTTTCCAAATAATTTTGGTCAACAGGACTACACAGACTAACGTGCTATTGGATGAAGGATGCCAGATTATGAATGTGTTGGTGAGTAGCTGTGGTGGTGAAGAGCTCTGATCAACTGTTTCGTTCAAAGTAGAGGCATTTGTAGATTCAGGCCAAAAGAAAAATGGCATTACAAATCAAAGTAGGCATGGAGTATAACAGGTTGAAAAAGAGGCCTATAGTTATAAGAAAGAAAGCCCAATCTCTAAGAGATTTTGGAAAGTTTTGTAACAAAAATGCTGAACTAGGGAGCCAGATACTATGCTTTAATAATCCTACAAAATGAAAACTTTCAGTCTAGATAGAAGACTTAAAGAGAGAGGAATTAAAATATATTCAGCACCTTATTTGTGATCTACCACTAAGTTGGAAGCAAAAGTTTTATAAAAATAAGAATCACAGTAATATGCAGAATTCATTGTCAACAGAGAAAAATAACGTTGCACCAGATTTTTTATACTAATGAAGGGTACAAACTAGAGTGAAGAAGAAAAAAAAAAATTGAGAGAGGTTTGCATCTCACCTGAAGGGAATGGCAATGCTACTACTTCAGGTGCCTAAAAGTTGACCTCTGAACAGGACACATGGTGCGACGTGGGTTAGTAGAATTTAGCATGCATGCTAAAGGAAGCATGTGGCCAGTACTAGCACTCTCACCAACTTGTGATGCAGTTATAGTCAAATTCCCTGCTGTGGCTGTATAAGCAATGCAAAACAGACTTTTGTATGGGTTCTAGTGTCCAAATGCAATGAGACAAAGAAGCATCAACTAGTGAAGCAATTAGATAGGGGAAAATAACATCTAAAATCATAAAGTTCAGGACTTAAGTTAGGCAAAAAGTTACTATTCATAAACAGAGCAACTCATCACTTTGGCCCCAAAATAATACAGTAAGATGTCAACACATATTAATTTCAGAAATAAGACAAAGCCACACCAAACATTTTGCAAATATATAAATATTATGCTTATTACACCAAGCTCTCCATGCAAACTGGCTCGCCTGTTCCACCTCCTACACCAATTTAGAGAAATACTGGAATGTGTCTGTACGGTTCCTATTTACAGTGTGCCAGTTAATATTCTGTGTCACTATCAGGCCACATTCCAGTAACTTTCCTCTAGAAAGGCAAAGAAATTACTGGGGGAGGGAAGAGAAGACTGAATAATGGAATTTTCCACTTAGTCCACTTGAAATCAGCTTCATGAGCATTTTCTTCAAGGCAAACAAAGCCTATGCAAGAGAGATTTCCAGAACACTCATGAACACCCTGCTACTAAAACCCTCCAAAGAAAACAGTAAAACAACGAATGCTTTTCAGTGTTTATCCATCTCTTCCATTCTACCAGACTTACACTTCCATGAGCTCATCAAATAAACATGAGCTGACATGAATGTGAGTTATCATTTACAGGCTGAATATGCATAAGTCAGCTGACAGCAAGGGAAGCTGATAGCGCTCAGCACCTTAGAGAAAAGAAACTTACAGGAAAACTATATACAGTAATGCTATAAGACAACCTGCATCAGGCCTGGTAATTATTGATAAAAATAACAAATAGTTACTAAACCAAAAAGCAGTATTTTCTAGGAAAAATACCTTTTTTTAAAAAAAATAAGTAATGTGACAAAATTACATATTAAGAGTTCCAAATAGCCATCTAAAGAGCCTGCTGTACTAGTCCTTGTCTAAATATGTTAGCAGGATCACCCACTACCACACTTGGTTTATATGCTTTACAATATCAAAGGCTCTACTGACTACAGGTTTCCTCCGAATCAGAGATCTCTCTTTTGCAAAAACAGTTCCAGCTCCAGTGTTTAATTTCCCTGTTGGTCTTGCCTATACCTTCACATCTTTGTTGCAACAGATTATTACCACCATGCCACTCAGCTATACATATTATACTGACTGCTGCACAATAATGCTGCTTTTAATTCATGAGTATTATCATATGGGGTTGCACCTTTCTGCATTTGAGCATTAGATGCAACAGATTCACATGAATTTCATACGGTTTCCTGGGGCTGTAGTTTTCTTTTGACTTAAAACAGCTTAAATTCAGGCCAGTGCCAAAAGGAATAGCACTGTTCCCCTGATCACTCACTCTTGTCATCTTCTTTTCACCAATACTGGCATTTATAGGCTGTGCGGTGAACCAGCAGGGAACTGATCTGACTGAAAACTAACCTGACTAGGAAAAATACAAAACTCCCACCTTTTCAGATCACCTATAAACTGATTCACCTTGTTCATCATGCCCAAGGGAGAGTGAAGCTATGAACAACAGGAAACAGAAGAGAGGATGGGAGTCTGGCTGTCAGCATCCCCCAGACTTCTACCCAACTGAAATAATAAAGTAACTGAAACCAGCTACCTTGGCATAGTTCCTTTTCAGAAAAAAAACAAAAAAACAAAAACAAAAAAAAAAACCCAAAACAAACCACAAAACAGAAGTAGCTGCCAGTTATTCCAAGTTATGCCTGAAGCATCTTAATTTTAAAAACTAAACAAGCAGCAAATTCACATGTAGAAGTAACTTCTCTTTAAAACCTGATTTTCTGACCATGTTGTGAAATGCACTTTTTTTTTTCCCCCCCCTAAGGATGTATGTTTTGGCACAGTAATTTTTAAAATACCAGCAAAGTATACAGTAGAGCCCCTTATCATCTTCTACTGTAAGAAAAACTTATCATGTACTTACCTAGAACAGAAAGCTCAAAATCCTTCCTCACTTCTCCTGCAGCATTGGTCACTACACAAGTATACTGACCTTCATCTGCTACACTCGTGTGTGTCAAACGGAGCGTTCTGCCCCCTGAGGAGAAAGCCAAAAAACGTACAATCATTAAAGTTCTGCTCCAACCAATATGCTCCCAAATTGTCTGTGCTAACTCTTGATTTTTTTTTTATGTTTTGGTTAAATTTACAGCTGTAAATTTTTTTAATGTGGTCTATTTTTTTAATGTGATTTGTTTTGTTGAACAAACAGTAAGATAAAGTGACTGACCTTACTCCTACTCTCATCATTTCTGTATGTCTGCTCAGGCCCTCAGCTCATCAGTGCTTTTAGATCTGTGCTTAATATTGATCATACTACTCTTTCTAGTCAGTAACTTCCAAACTACCCTGACACATCCCTTTTTTTTTTTTTTCCTCCAGAAATTACATTTAAGTGAACTTTGAGGCATTCAGACATTTTCTGAGAATTTCTGGAGGAAGTCAGAGACCAGCTAGAACAATCACCGAAAACTTCGAGACACATTTCTAGAGTTCACGCAGAGAAAATCGAACCTGTTCCACACAGGTCACTCAAACCATATGCAGGGGTACAGTGCACACGTAATTCATTGATCAGCACAGACATTTTGGATGTGGCAGGAAGACTGTGTTTGCAATACACAGGATTTGTGCATGTACTTCTGTGCAGGAAATTTTGAGAGAATACAGTGTCTCACACAGCAGGATTTTTGTTCACATGAGTACTTTGCTATGCTGAGAATCTACATGACTATATATCAATATAATAATAATAAAGCCTCATCAGAGGAGGGGGGGGGTGTACACATAAAAATAAGTTTATTTTTATAAGCACACACAAACACTCCATAAAGGTATTTTCACATGTACAGATAAGGAATAATATTTCACTGCTCTTTTCTAGCATTTGTATTAATTGTGCCATCAATAACAACAACAGGTGACAACAGTACTGCTTTACATGTAATGTTTTAAAATAACGTATTTCTCATACCGCTATAGCAGAGCCATTGCCAAAACACATTTGAACAGGCATACTAGTTTAAAAGGAAGAAGATTTGCAAATGTTTGACAAAAGGACCAAGAACATCCCCTCTCTGCCCTAGTAGAATAATTTCTCTTTGCTTCCTTTTTGGCAGAGAAACAGCAAAACAAACATCAGTGAGCATTTAAGTGTGAAAACAAATGTGGTGGCTATCCTTCAGCCTTTTCCAGTTTCTTGTCAGCAGCTCTCTCATATTAGCAATCATTACCTCACAGTACACCACATCTGAACTGTGCATGTCCTGCCTGCGGATATCCACAGGGTCTCATTATTGGGATATATCCCAGAAACGTATGTTCCTGGTCACGTGCTTTGAAGGAAGAAACTGATGATCTGCTTGATGAATGTGCCCCCACTCAAGGAATCCCACCTGCTGGAGGGAGTACTGTGAGACTGAGGAAGGCTCAGTTTTTGCAGACTCATGTCACCCTGATCCTTTCTCCCATACATATCCCAAACAAAGCCATATAAGAAGCAAAAGGAAGCAGATATCTGCCTGCAGGAAACTGTAACTTTCTATGGTATTACATACTTGCACACCCAGGGCCCCAGTGCTGAGGCAGGATATGATTTTCTACATTTAGCTAAAACTTAATAAAAGCTTTTCTCCTTCCTAAAGCTAGTATGCAGCTTAGTGCATGGTCTGGAAGTAAAGCAGATGTGGTATGGTGGAATATTTTTCTTTTTTTTCTGAAGTATGTAGGAAGCATCATTAAAAGGAAACATCAGCATAGTATCTGAATTAACAGATTCAAAGCTGCCAGCAGTGTGTCCACACATTTAAATCATCTGCAATGCCAAGTATGTTTTCAATCAGCAGAACCNGAGTTCTGGCCTGATTCCCCACTCCCACTGCAGCTGACATTCAGAGATAATAAACATCTTTTTGTCTCTCACCCTTCCTGACTCTGCAATCCGGGTGGTGATATTAGTGTGGGTGTAGAAATCAACAGACAGAAGAGAAACAATCAAGCCCAGAAGAAATTGTTCTTGTTGATGGCAACTTCACACAAAAAGGAACGCATACCAACTCCAATAGTCAGATTTATACCAGATAATAATCAGACACCCACTCCTTTTTCCATGCGCCATACGTAAAAATGGGACAGCAGAAAGCAGGACTACCTGTAATGTTAAAAGCTACACGAATGCAAAAAATCCTGAAAAATTCCAGCTTCTAATCCAGTCTTAGCTGAGCTTCTAAACACCCTCCAGTTCCTTTACCTGTCTGATAGTTTTCTTATGTTCTTGCTGTAGGATGGCTTGGCTTTGCATGGTGGCTGTGTCAGAGCATTAAAAACTTCATCAAAACTTATTTTCATGAGATTTCTAGCTGTGAGTGGCAAACCCAAGATCAAAGAAACATCTCAGTTGTCGTCTATACATCTCAGTCGTAACCAGATACTTAATTACTTCTACACACTCCACAAAGCTGATCCCCAGACACATGAAGTCAACGCAAAACGTATTGCCTGCTTGGTACACATTTTCCATTTGTAATCTCAAGGGCTGCTAACTCAGTTTGCTATTGTAAACACAAAGCTTTAGCATCACTGCAGCTGCCAGTCAAGTACTCTGACTTCTCTATGGAATTGCAGGAAGATGGTTTACGGGAATAGGTACTGAGCCCCTGCTATTTCGGACGCCTCTGTCAATTACCACTGTCATAAAAAGGCATCTGAACTAATTCTCTGTAGGTTATTCCAGCTTGAAAATTGAGGTCCCTAATGAATTGCCTCTGTTTCTCTGCTTGCCTGTCATAAGTTTCTCCAGATCCCTTGGACTAGTCTCCTTGCTAATGCAGTGTTCTGTGCTGTCTTTGATTGACCACCTGATTCCAGCTTTTATTAGATGATATTCTGAAGATCAGATTCAGTTAGCTCCAAGGCCAGGAAGTATTTACATGCACTAGTTTCGGAGGCTCATGAGCAGGCTTACCTTTGTTTTTATATACAGACCCACAGAAATGAAATATGCGTTTTGCTTATTGTCATATGTATCCATTCTCTGAAAGATTTTTCATCTTTAAAGTGTAAAATAACTGTGAAGAGGAAGACATAGAGAAAACTAATCAAATGAGAGCTAATGCAGTATACGTATTGACACTGACAAAGCAAGATATTACCATCTGACATATTTCTGGAAATAAGCATTGGACTAA
Source organism: Fregata magnificens (assembly GCA_013389945.1). Classification (NCBI taxonomy): domain Eukaryota; kingdom Metazoa; phylum Chordata; class Aves; order Suliformes; family Fregatidae; genus Fregata; species Fregata magnificens. Next base: position 1,521 of record WAAD01003916.1, on the reverse strand, counting down.
CATACACTAGCAGTCAGAATAATGGCTTATTCCATGTCACAGACCAAATAGTTACCATGCCTTTGGCCCATACACGTACAGTTTGGTAACAACTTTAAAAGTTTACGTTAGCGACTCACCAGGCA
>WAAD01003915.1:50901-76779 GCA_013389945.1 Fregata magnificens | reverse complement strand
AGTCGTCCCACCACGTTTCCGTGATGGCGACTAAGATATTTTCCATCTTGACATAGAGCAAGTACAACTCTCTTCCCATATTTTTCTGGCATTTCTTCCCCAAAGAGCATCACCTTTTAATGCCAATAATCTAGTCCTGCAGATTGACTGTACCACCTTTCTGTGATCCAGTTATGTCATGCCTTTCATTCAAGTTTCTTCTCATTTCCCATGTGTGTGTAGAGGCATCTCAAAGGCTAGCACACTGCCCCATAATTTTCCTCCTGACCCTCTTACAGGAATGAGGGATGCATCCCATGAGGGAACTAGGGGAGCTGCATGCAATTCCCCTCTCCAAGCTTCCCCCAGTGTTTTAGCCTAGATTCATATTTAGCTAGCAGTGAAAAAACAGTGTCTGAGGAGGTTCTTTTTCACTACATGAGAACATCCAATGTTCAATATGTTAAATATACAAAGTAGTTTGGACATCCGCTAGCTTCTAACTTCGACATTTAACAGGGTATTGAGAAAAGTCTGTTTTGTAAAGAGCTTTGTGCCCTGGGAATAGAATCATAGAATCATAGAATGGTTTGGGTTGGAAGGGATCTTAAAGATCATCTAGTTCCGACCCCCCTGCCATGGGCAGGGACACCTTCCACCAGACCAGGTTGCTCAAAGCCCCATCCAGCCTGGCCTTGAACGCTTCCAGGGATGGGGCATCCACAACTCTGGGCAACCAGTTCCAGTGCCTCACCACCCTCATAGTGAAGAATTTCTTCATTATATCTAATCTAAATCTACCCTCTTTCAGTTTAAAGCCATTACCCTTTGTCGTATCACTACATGCCCTTGTAAAAATGCCCATATTGCTTTTTGAGCAAGGCATAAGGGAAACCTGGATGCATGGTGTCTCATAGAGCATGCAAAATGCTGCATGTTGGAGCATTCGCTTTTGCATTAGGGTGCACCAGTAGTGTGGTACTGGACGGTCTGGATGCTCCCAGAACCGCTCAGCCTGGCTGCCTGCAAGCTCTGCATGGGCATTTCTCTGAGTAATCATCAAAAAAATATGGGCAGATGACAGATGGATCTGAGAGCATATTGTGATCCTTTGCACTCCCAAGGCTGCTACTGAATAGTAGCAGAGAGGTACTCACTGGACCTTAAGCCAGAGGCTGTATCTGTGCTAAGGGCAATTTCCTTCTACAGTAGTATCAGTACACAAAGTGTTGCTGGGGCAGACATTGTTATATCAGCAAAGCTGAATTTTGTATTAGTAAAGCCATCCCATGACTTCCAAGTGATAATCTTCAGTGCAGGGCTTAAGAGAGATCAAAGTCACCTAGCACAAATGGTTTCCAAATTAAGGTTACAAAGAAGTAAGAGTGGAGTTACCCATTGTCCATGCCACAGAAGTGGTTCAACAGCTGCAGATTCAGCAAACTTAGGTACTCCAACTTTTACAGTGCATGTAGCATGCTACTACATCACCTCAGGTGATGTGTGTTTCTACTCCATCTCCCTTTGTTAAGTTTTCCCAGAAGATGCAAATATCTGTATGTTCTGTGAACAACTTCACACAGAGAGTGAATTCTTCAGTTAGAACTTTAAACTGTATTTGTATTATTATACTAATTTAGTATGTGGTAGTAAAATTCAGCATGATTACAAAGCATTTTGAGAGTGATGTTTGCTGTAGATAATTGTTGTTGGTTTCATTTGCTCCAAAGGCAATTAAAACCTATTACTTCAGGGCACACTGCAGTGCCAGAGGGAGGCCACCAGCTTTCCCAAGGAGAGACTTATGCAAACATGGTTTTTTAGAGCCGCTGGGCTTCAGCTATCCTACCTAGAGTAATAGCCCACCTGGTGTAAAACCACTTCCATGCTGCAGAAATTACTGGAGAATTTTTCTGTCCTGCATCATGCAAGCCACATTGTGTATGGAATTACCAGAGTTCCTCTCTGGCATCAGGCTCTTGGGAACCATCTGTCGCAGAACAGAAAGTGTCCAGAGGCCATTTATGCAATTTCCTCTGTAAAACTGCTTAAAATGTCAAAGGAAAAATTTTCTAACTTCTAAAAAACCTTAACATTTTGAAAATTATGTTTTCTTCTGTTGGCAACAATATGTACAGTTTTTTATTAAAATGTCTATGTTAGAAAATACTTAAGGTTTTGATTACAGGCAACTAGAAACTGAAAACTTCCAATTTTTTAACTTTCATATTTCAATAAAAAGCATGACCGAAGACATTAATTTTTCAAAATAATGTTTTCAAAAGAATTTGGTTGCTTTAAACGTTGGCCAGCTCAAGCCTATCTTCAAGTGGCCAGGAGTCCTGCGAGGGGCAGAGCCAGCCAACATAATTCAGACAAGCTGCCAAGATGCTCCAGGCTCTCTCCAAACTAAGGAGGATCAGCACAGTCAGAGGGTCAAAAAGGCAGCCCTCCCTTCCTGAGTTAAGCAGATACTGATGCTGGAGCCTTGCACCATTCCTGTGTACTGGACTAAAGGATCCTGATGGATCGGTGAAAATGCACACCTCTGAGCCCTCTCTTCCACCCTACTTTACTGCCAGGGGAATTACGATGGCCTAAAGACAGTACAGCATAATGGAGGAAAAGGTCCCTTCTCTTTCTTCCCTTCTAAAATGTCAACTTATCCTTTGCGGTCTAGTGGAAACAAAAATAATTAACATTGCTAATGACTTACAATTCAGCCTTTTTGGATTCCCTGCAGTATAACTCTCAACTAAAATTTGTGATAGGCAGAATGATGTAGAAAATAGGGTTCTGCAGAGGTTTGAACTATGCGGGTGATTTAATCTCCAATGGGCCTATAATAATCTTCGAAATCTCCAGAGTAAATTAAGTTACCCCATACATAACATCTATTCACATACCCAAGAACTGCACACTGAATCCACGCTTATTTAATGTAGCAGCCTGAAACAGTCACTCCACACAGAGGTAACCAACTCAGGAATGTGTCTCAGACTGCAGTCCTTGCCAAGACAAAATTCCTGTTGATCTCCTTGCAGATCTCACATATTCCTTCTTTATACATGAGAGCCCACCTAACAGGATGGAGGTTTTAAATCCTCCATCCATGCCGGAAGAAAAGACATTGTCTTCACTTCTGTAACAAACACTGTCACTGCCCTGATATGTTGTAGCCTATACAGCTTTTTAAAATTAGGTGATAATTATGCTCACTATGGAAACATTCACTGGAAACATTCAGAGGACGCACAGTATTACAGCAAAGGGAAATAATGGTTTCGTAACATAAGCCATAATGAGGCTGTCCTATGTCAGACAGTACAGTCTGCACAGTGAGAACATCTTTCCTTTATTTCAGCTCTGTTTTTCTTTTTTTAGCTAAATCCATTGAATACTGATACCAGAAAGCTGGCACCAACAAATGCATTTGGGCCAACACAGCAACCTGCCAGTGCAGAGTGAGTTGCAAGATCAAGACCACAGATGTAGGTAGGGAGCTGATAATTGAAAAAAGCAGAACAAAATCAGCTCCCATTCAGCTGGGCTGGGCAGGGACCAGACCAAAAAGAAAATAGGAGGTAATGGTGTATCTTCTGAGAAATTACTCTGCCTTATGGTTTGGTTAACACCTTGGTTTCATTGGCCTGGTCAAACTGGGTTTAGCTGGGAGTGCTGTTTATTTTGATGTGCTGAGCAGGCAGTGCTCTGGTGCGGGCACCGTGGGAGCATAAAGCTGCTGCATGATTCCTTCTGCCTCACAAAGTGGCCAGGTGGCAAGGTGGGTGAAATTCACCTGGAAAATCCACATTCAGAGCAGATGTTGCAGTATCACTGCTTCAAGAAAACTGAAAAAAACTGCATGACAAAACTGTTGTACAGTTTTGCTACCACAGATATCCTGGCTCAGGACTGTGGATTTTGTAGGAAAAAATGAAGAGGAAAAAAAAAAAAAGAAAAATCCACTTGCAATCGGGAGTGGAACTTAATCCAACACAGATAAAAACTGAAAAGAATAAAGTATTTTGGAAGGAGAAATCAGCTGAGATATGTCACCTACATAAAGCTGTGCAGAATGCTTCCTGATACCTTTGGCCTGCACCAAACTTTCCCTGCAAAAGTATTTAAATGGCTTTTTTTGTCTTCCAGATTTCTGGCTCTGCCTCTCTGGTGGAGGTGAAGCCAGGGCATATTGAAGGAACCCCCTCCCCAGGTTTTGGGCCATTTGGAGTTGGCCTGAGATAAAAAGCTGTTTAAAACCCAACTGTGGTGAACTGCAGTGGGGGAACCATGGACTGGACATTGTATGAAAAGCAAAGCGTTTTTAAGCTGCGGTCTTAGCTAGTATTTTAAAACAGCATAGTAATTTCTGTTGTACACTTCTGTACATCAGAGAGTACACTGACTGTGACCACAGTCCATAGAGAAGCTGTCTGTGTTCATGCATGTAGAATTGGAAAAATTGCCTGTAGAAAAAACGTCATTTTCCCTGAACAGCAGGTAATCAGCATTCAGCAACAGCCTTCTCTCGGCATGAAGCCTGATAGGAAGCAGAGTGTCATAGCAGAGAAATAAGATAATTGAAAAGGAAAATGTTTCAGCACTCAGGACGACTTCTGCCAGTCTCTCTGAACTAAATCTCAACAACTGACTGGCAGACAGTGTCTGCCAGTGTCTCTCTGTCAATGGAATAGGTTGGCCCTGACCCTCTTCAGAAAGTGAGACACATCAAACAAAAGACAACAAGACTCATCCTCATTTCAGCTCACAGTTATTAATTTTATGGTGTGACTCCTCCAAATAACAGATGCGTAGCCAGAGCTGCTCCCAGATTACAAGTGATGGGAGAGCAATTTCTAGCACCTTGACTCCTCTAATTACACTGACAAGTCTCCTGAAATCTCTGCTGTGGTCCTTCATCTGAAACAAAAATGCAGACAATTCTCAATAGCGTCTGTTGAGCTGAGAGGAATGAGAGGATTAATTAGTTGCAGTTCATAAACAATAAGATTAAAATCCATGAGTAACTGCAAAGTGTAATTGGCAATAACGATGCAATCACCACAGTGCAAGGAGGACGGGATTGGTCCTAGATATTTTACATCTGGAACAAAATATATTGTTTGCACTAAGACTATGAACCAGGGAGAAGCCCAGAGCACCAGCTGGCTCTTCAGCTCTGCTGGCTTGGGCAGCTGCCTGCTTCTCCTTGAGGCTGGTGCACCGGCAGAGGAGCAGTTCTCCAGCAGAGGAGCATCATCTCTAAATCTCCAGGAGTCCAATGGTCTCCATGGGTCTTACTGCAAGGGCTGCACCGGGGCATCCTTCAGCTCGCTGGGGAGGGTTATGGCTAGCTGTGGTCTTGGGGCCTGTGAGGTGTCCTGCGGAGGAGGGGGCGTGCAGCAGATAGTGCAGTTTTTATCCTTCCCCTGCCAGCTCCCCAGGTGTGGTGCAGGCTGTGGGCTGCTGGACAGCGAGGCTGCCGTGTGGCTGTCCCCACCGCCCTCCCAGGCACCCTCGGCAGCCAGGCACCACCCAAGGACAAAGGGTTGGTCTGGTTTGACACCTTCTGAATGGTACCAAAACACCCTTATGATTCCAGACTGAGAAAATCGAAGCTTTTCACTTCAAAATTGCTGTATTGAACAGTTCTGATATTTCCAGCAGTGGTTTTCCCCCCACCCAAACCCATTCAATGCTCTCACCTACCTCACAGCTGCATTTTGCAATTCACTGAAAAACATATCCCACACATTATGGTCTTTTTTTTGGTGGGTGAATTGTCCTTCTGCAGCCCTCTTCAGGGATGTAATGCTTTGATTTTGTGTCTCATTGGTGCACTGCTTGCACTGCTTGAGCATGCAGAACTGATCCAAAATACAGATCCTGCTTGCTTATGCAGTTGATTGTGTCCAAAGAGTCTATTTCTAGCCTTCCTGGGGACACTAAACTTTTAGCATGCCCATCACAGCCTTCCTATCCAAAAAGCCTCTCTTCTTGGCTTTTCTTTCCAGATGTCCTTCACCTATGACATGACAGGAGGAGCATCACTGAGTTCTTTGTTAAAAGCCCATCTCTAGGGAAAGGCATATTTCTCTTACAGAGGGACCACAGTATGAGAAGAATGTACTGCAGTAATGCCTTTACTGCTTCTCTCTACAGATGGTACTTTTGTCTAAAGGGGAAAAATGGGGATATCCCAGTCTCCCTTCCAAACCCATTGCAAGAACTTGTCATCTTGGCAGATGTGTTAGACAAAAACTGTCTCGGTACCTTGCTAAAATAAAGCCAGAGAGTCAACAAGTAGCATGTGCTTCTGGGCTCCGCAGACCAGCTCGATTCCAATAGCAATTGGAAAAGCAAAAGCCATCAGTCACAAAGGTTTGACATTGCACACAGAAACTGGGCAGTTCACAGCTTTTTACTGCTCTGTTGGGTGTCATGAGAGTGCCAGGTGCCTACTGCAGAGCTCCCCAGGGGTGTTCTGAGTGCCAGGGAGTGGGAAGGAGAGAAAGAAAGATCGGGAAAAGAAATAGAAAGGTGAGGGAAGGCAGAGAGCACAGCAGACAGGAATAAGAGAGCACAGCAGGAAAGGACACTGTGTAAGGGAGGAAAAGTGCCACAGGAGGAGCAAGAAGGTGGCAGAAAAATTATTAAGAGCTATTTCCAGCTCTTCTGGCTGAGATGGGATGTAGCCAGCTAGTTCACTTGCTTTCTACAACCTCTGACAGACTCTCCTTCCACTGCAAGGACATCACTGACCAGCACATGAAATGGCTTAAACAGCAAGTATAATGCTCCCCAAATATGGTATATCAACTGTCTACAGCACACATTGCCTGTTCGACAGTGGATACAGAGCAAAGCCAAGAGCAGCATGAGCCTCTCCACACTGCCTCCAGGCAAGCTCCTCAGCTCTCCTGTGGCAGTGAGAAAAGACTTGGTGTCTCTCACTTGGTTTGATATCCTTTGCATGCACAGGAGAAAGCATTTCCCACCCCAACACTTACCATCCTCTGTAAGACAAAGCCATAAATGAATGCAAGGGACAAATACAAGAAGGGGGGCAAGGGTGCTGTGATAGTGGAGCACAGGCACACATACTTCCAGTTCCTGCTGTTCTGGCCCAAGGAATAACCGTCCCCAGTCCAGAGCCACCAGCTCTGCCCTGCTGTCCTCAGCTCAGCCCTTCAGTCCAGGCAAAGAAGGATTTTTTTTGCACGCTTTCAGTACTAGGTCTTTGCTAACCTATGTGTGTGCAATGAAGTCAAGTTATCTTTTAGCACGTGAGCTGTGCCTAACTGCATCACTAACCCTCCCATCAGGTGTCAATAACTTTTGGTCCCCTCTGGTCAGGAGCAGGCTTAGATCAGTGACCTTTCTGAGCAACTGAGTTCTAGAAAAACACTGTTTCCCCTTCAAAAAGCATAGCAGGCAGGCAGGGCCCACTATGTCTTCCATGTTGTGCTACACTAGCAACCTCACTGGTTTGCCTTACCATTTCTGCCACTGACACCATAAATGTTGTATTTGGTGTACTTAAATACATTGTCAGCAGTAAAAATGATAAGTTCATTTGTCAGGTGAGAATAACTTTTATTGTTTTATCTTTAAAACCAAATATTTTGTTTAAATATTTTTTTTAAATTCCGATAATCCCTTGACTCTTTCATCAGACCTTAATGCATAATAATAAAGAGCCTCTGCAATCGATGGCATTTGATTTACGCATATACTTACGAGCAGTAACTTATGACTAACCCTGATGAACAACAGATGGGAAAATCCAAAAACTGGCAGGTTTGAAAAGTTTTTTGGAGGTTGTGGTTGCTACAGAAAAAGCTACCCACACGAGGGAAAACTTTCCCCACCATATAGTGGGAACATAGTCTAAGTGCACTGTCATTCTTAATGTCTAATATATGGGGAATTCTCTGCAAAGGCACAATGTTCCTCCCATTAACTTATAAAAGGAGCTGGCACGGATTCTACAGTCATTTTTAAAACATTACATTTTCTACTCAAAGTTGAATGTCACCTTCTATGTAAATGTTTTACTCTATACTCAGAGCTGACAGCCAGGTTCAGACTGTCCAATGCCAATCTGAAGGAACCTAAAAAGATACAGTGGGTTCTTTCTTCACATTAATGAAAGGACGTTATGTAAATATATGTTCACATATTTTCCACTAAAAAAAAGAAGCATCTAGTGCAAGTCAGCCTTGGCTTCCACTATAGAGAATGCTAAATTGCAAGTGACTATAAATCTAGGCATGGAGACTCCAAACTTTCTTATTTTCCTAATAACCTGATGTAGATCTCTTAGAAAAATGATATTTGTGGTTTAGACTAATAGCTCCTAGTATTATCTCACCACGTAGCTAACAAGCAGCACAGCTCAAAGAGCAGTCACAGCACAAAAACACCCAACATTTTTCTGATCATTTTAAAGAGCTGGGATTACATCTGGGATTTCAAACATCTGTATGGAAGCTGGGCAGGCAGCCCCTCCACACGATGCAGATTATAATTTTTTGTCTTTTGATAGCGTGACGTTTTTAGGCTTTGCAATGATATGCCAGTTAAAACCCCCAAACATACGCCTTTGTCAGTGAGTCCTCAAGAGATTTATTCACATACTCAGCTTTGTGTATTGACGTCAATGGAACTTTGAGCAGGAAGGACCAGATGACCTCTGAACATAGCTTCCACTCCTATTTTTCACTGATTCACCATCTGAAAAGGTCAGCATTGCTTAAAGGTCCTCAAAGCCTGATCCCACCTCATCTGAAGTCAGAGACAGCTGTCGCAGTAATTGCAGCCCCACAGAACTAGGTTCCTGTTTGTGCTCTGCTTCTGACCCATGTGTCTTGGGAAGTCTTGGAGAAAACATGCACTGAAAGGACTTTCTGAGAATTCAAAGTCCAGCTGCCTTTTCTGGTTTCTTTTTTAGAGTTCCTGAAGAGACACAGTATTTTTTACCTTGGGGAGGGTTTCTTTTCTGTAATGCCCTGTAAATGTTTTATACTCTTCATTAGGTCGTGTATTTTAAACATATATGCATCATGGAAATCCAATAAAAAGTATCTTAATGGTTGTTCATATACAAAAACATTGAGGATAAAAGGAGGCTTGGGGGGGGGGGGGGGGGGGTGAGGGCAGTTTAAAAACAGGACAGAAAACTCTATGTTCCCAAGTAAATACGCCAAATGCACTCTATAGCAACTGAGAATCCCTTAAAGTGGCTAACTGGAGACTTTCATAGAGTTTAACATGGCTGTCCCTTTTGCAGTCAGGTACATTTTCTTCAAGTCACCACAGAAACAGCAGCAAAATGTGGTGCTGGTGAATCGTTATCATTATAACGATACAAGTATTCCTCTGAGGCTTTGGTAGTGTCTCCTGGGGAGCGGAGGATGAACTGGCTCTGCAGATAGCAAAGTCCTTGGAGGGAGGACTGCCTTATCGCCCAAAGTAACCCCAGCTGGAAAGCAAAGCTATAATCACTTTTAATAACACAGCTATGGTAATTTTGGCCCGTAGTCTGGACAAAATGAGAGCCTGGCACTTCCAGTGTGCCCTTGCTCTCACGGCAGCAGCAGAGGATATGATGCTTCTTGCTAGCAAGCCATGAAACAGAACCGCAGTTCAACCAAATCCTCCCTAACAAGTAGAAGCAACCATTTCAAAAGCCCTTTCTCCAACACCCCTTCATTTTCCTTTCCTTCCTCTTCCAAGGGGGAAAAAAGGAGCCCAAGAACAAGGGAAAGAAGAGCTGTGCCTATTCTTACTCTGCAGCATTGTCCTTGTAAGCCAAATTCAAGAATTCCTGGAGGATTTGGATCTTCACATGGGGTAGTTTTCACAGGTTTCAGTGGTTTGCACCAGCAGAGGTTCTTGCCCCTTACGGTATTTCTGGGCCAGGTCTTCACCCTCCTAATTCCAAGGTCCTATACAGGAAACTGGGAAGAATAAATAATGTCCTAGGGCAAGTTCTAAAATTACACCAAAAGGTAAACAAAAGTTACATACTATCTTGAATTACCAGAAATATTTTGATTCATTCATGTGGAACAAGGTCAGAACCTGCCTCTTCATCTCAAAGCAAGGAACAAAATCACCTGTACCTCCCAGCAAATGCAACATAGGCGGTCGTTCAGCACCACTTCTTGGAAAACAGGCATTTCAGTTAGCATTTACCTTTTCAGTTGCTATAACAATTAAAGCAGCGTAAGCTTGTCCTTTTAAAACTCTACATTGAGTTATTTCTTTTGAACAGACAGAAAAGAAAACGTACATAGTCTAAAAATGGTAATAATGCTTTATGGAAAACCTCTCAATGGTTAGTGTATTCTCTTGAAAATTAAATAAAAGGATGTTACGAAATGCAGAGAGGATTTGTCTGACATAGTTCATGATGTGAACACAGTTAGCACAATGTATTTAAGTTGGCATGGCAAGACTCCTACAGCATTTATAGCATGTCCATGCTGTAGCACGTGTCCCATCAAAGAGTATGAGAAAAAAACAGGAAAATATTCTAGAAAATGGGGTAGTAGAAGGACTCTTTAGAAAAAGTTACATTCATAAATCTAGTATAAAAACAGTACTGTCAGAGGGCTTCGTGCAAGCAGCTCTAGAGGTCTGTAAATGTATGATGCACAGGTACTGCTTCCAAGGTGATTTCCAAGGTATCGATTTCAGTGCTTTTTTCTCCTCGTACAACCACCTTTACTGACTTCTTACTGGCCTGTCTCACTTTTGCTTGGAGGTTGCTCTCCAAGGACACAGTTTCTTGAGGAGGGCATTCCATAGTGCTTAGCATCTCCTGGCAGCATTTTGGATAGCTTTGAAAGCATTCGAAAGTATCACTGCGCTTTTCATGGGGGAAATAAGAACATTCTTCCGCAATTGGCAGAGAATTACAGCTGGATTTGGTTTTGCCCTTAAATGCTCTCAGGCTGGTGTTCAAAGTTGATCTGTAGTTCTGCGGTGCCTTGACACAAAAACAACTCCTGATGCATAACTGTTGAAGAACTGTGAAATCTTTGGCAATGGTGTTTCGGAAATTGGGCTTCAGGAGGAGATAGATAACTGGATTGTAGAGTGTGGAGGACTTTGCAAAGACAGCAGGCACAGCAAAGGCTAACGGAGGAATCTTATCTATTGATCCAAAAGCTGCCCACATGGCAATGATGGCGTAAGGGCTCCAGGCAGCAAAAAATCCAATGCACACAGCAACACTCAGCTTGCAGAGGAAAAGAGAAAACAGTGAGTTAAAAAATTGCATGCATGAAAAAAATAGCCACCAAAATAGTATATGCATAAGAATACCACCTGATTGAACCCCCTTGTTAAAAGTCTCCCCAAGTCTTCCATCATACCTCAACTGCTCTTCAAATGTGTATTTTTCTAGCAACTTAATTCTGTCTGAAACTTACTTCTATTTGAAACTTTCAGAGTTAAAATGTATCAGCTCCTACATTTTTCTTCCTCTTCACTAAAATGCTGTGAAAACTCTTTTTAGACAAAAAAGGAAGCCAAACTAAAGAAAAAGATACCATTCTGGGGAAATGCTTGTCTGGATTGCAAAGCCATTCCTATCTACTGTCTAATTCATGAGTAATACTGGTTTTCCTGGCTACAGAATGTCTTCCATAATTTCACTGTTGGTGCTGAACTGGAGCAACACATAGGCATCTGACAGCAGAAAAACAGATTAATCCTGAAGGTCGATCAAGTTAATGAATTTAAGTTAACTCCTACTGCACAATCGTTTGTCCTAATAAACTTTATAAAGAAAGATTTGATAGGCCTTTAAAAAAACCAAACCAAAACAAAACAAAAAACCCCCACCAGACAAAACCAACAGGTTTTTTGTATAAATTATCACAGAGATATGTAAAATGCAAGAATAAATGTCAGATCTGCAATAAACACAAACCTCACGAAATCTAAAGTAATCTGTAAGCATCAGCACATATAGGAAGACTAACCTGCTGGGCATCATTCTAAGCACTGTTTGTAACTGAAGTGCACATATATTTTAAAGACAGATACAAGAATATTCATGCTCTCGAAGAAGCTTCACAAGTCCATTCTTGCCAAAAGTATGTATTTCCAAATAAGGAAGACAGTAGACAATCCATTCAATTTAGAGTAGTATTGGATCCAAGGGACAGAAGAAAATAGATAAGGAAAGTACTTTTGTTTTCAGCTGCTCATTGTTCCACCTGCCCGAGCTGCTCTCTGCAAGTGGGAGTACAGAGCTGCTAACTAGCTCAGTTAACTGCAAATCCACCACTTTTCTCAGTGAGGCTCTGGCTGTAGATTCAAGGCTGCAAAAATCATGGGTTTTTTATTAGGAGAGATGACATTGTCATATTCAGAGTGAGAATGAAAGAGGCCCTAAGCACTAACACCAGAGGAACACACATTAGACTCTTTTAAGGCATAGAGAGCCCCGCCAAATGCTATTATTTTCTCCCTAAGTTTAATAGTCTCACAAATTTTATTTTGCAAGAAGAAATGCTGGTGATTGCTAAAAAATATATACCATGAGTTTTATGAGGACTGTCTGTGATATTTAACTGTTTTTTCTATTAGGCTAAAATCTGTTTATGAATTTGTGTATGTGTCTAGAAAGCCATCCACTGTAATAATAGTGGCACAGGAGAAATTTCCTGTTTACGGGTGATAACCATTTAGAACTCTAACCTGTTAGAGCTTACATGAAGTCCAAAGTTAAAGTCATTTGACAGAATTGAGAAACAAGGTATTTTGACAGAATTGAGAAACAAGGTATTTTGACAGAATGAGGCTAGTTAAGAAATGATGAAGAGGCAAATCCACAAGATGGGGTGAACTTAATTTTTCTCTTTGTTTCCATAGCATTCTATTTCTTTACATCAGCTGAAGGGCTGGCTCTATCTAAGGATATGCTGGTGCCATGTGCATGGGGTTTGTAATCCTCAACTGTCCGTGGCCAGTATTCAAGACTGAAACTAAAGGCAGTCTCTGTGGCAAGTAATATGCCTCGGCCCTTCAGAATCACATTAAGAAGAAACAGACATTAGAATCAATTGGTGCATTTTCCAGATGGCTTATTTATGGTAGCAATTAATCTTCGGGATTGCAATAGGCTTTACATTGTTCCTATGAAAAGACATTTGGCATATATTTTCAAGGAGCTCTCAGCCAACTTCCCGAACTGCATCAATACAGTTTCTAGAGCAAGGAGGGGATTAATCTTGCATAACTTGAGCTATCCAAAAACTTATATGCTAAATCTAAGCCAGTCTATGTTCTTTATAATGTCAAAGGAAACAGAGACATATCTCCTGAAAGCAATTGATATCATTCAAAGATCTATGTCTAAAATAGATGTGATGGATTGCTCTCAGGTCTTTGTCACTGACAATTTTGAGGATGTACTTAAGACAACTAACTTTTAGTGGAGCACAATTAGGCAAAAGCAACCCCCTTTGAGATATTTAAGCTTATCAACTGTACATATACGTACATGAATGTAGAAAGAGACTTTGTTATTATTATTTATATTGCCATGCCACATATTGAGAAGTCTGGAGTTTAATACAACAGAGCTTGAAAGGACTTAATACTCTCTGGCTATGGTAAGAAGTTTCAAGCCAGGTGGTTGCTGAAGTACCTCCATCTCCTTAAGAGCAACAAAATGACCACCATGATTTCAAGAAGACAGGTATGAGGAGTGATACCAACACAAGATGGCAAATAACATCAAGATTTTCATATGCACAACAAAAGAGGAGAATTTTAATGAGGCAGATATGGGGCAACTTTGTGAACACTCACAAGGAATTCACCAAAGGGCCAAACCAAAGGACACCTTTGCATTTTTGTGGGCAAACAAGAACAACAGCAGAACTGCATAAAGAAAACAAATGGGGGAACATTGCATAGGCACACTATGCTTTCAAAGACATGTCCTTTAGTACACATTCTTGGAGACATGGTGTATTTGTATAACTGTATCTTAGTTACCTCTAAAATATTGCACATGCAAGTTGCAGTGGTCAGTTTTCCTAAAATGATCAGAAAAAGATTACTGAATGTACACTGTTCCAGTAAAAATAGAAGGGCAACGAAGCATAATGAGTCAGCCATAATAAGGGATTTCAATTCCCTGCATTTAAACTGGTCAAAGATACTGACAGAAAAGTTTTGAAAACAAAACAATCTTTTCCACAAGCTCTTTCACTGTAAGGGACAGAGTACTTGTGAGTGAGTATTCCTTTTTTCCTTCTGGTTCATATTTCAACTTTGCCGATGATTTCCAGAAAACTTTCTTAATTCAGTGCACAATACAGTGGCCAAAGGTTATCTAAAAATGTAAGTAGCAGGATAGAAACAAAGTGACCTCGGTTCTGTAATTCAAGCCTCAATAACCAACTAGAATTCCGCGAATATGTCAGAAAAAAAAAACTTTACTTCTGCCTCAGGTAGGTTATTTCCTACCCGAGCTCATTTTACCCCAGAAACTGTTGTTCAGATAAACTGATCTGTACATTAGTTCTTTTATTTCATTTTGTTAAATCACAAAGGCCCCACATCAACTACGTATACCAAGGAGAACTGTTCATAAGTGAATATCACTTTCACACTCTGAGACGGGTCAACTACCTCATTTCATTACATCACTGTGTGATTGATTCAATTATCTTTATGCTATACTTGACGGACAGATGTCAGTTCTGGCCTTGGATTTCCTCCTGTGAAGGTGATACCACCTGAGGCAGCAGTCACCTGTGCATCACTACACAATGAGACCCAGGGAGGAGAACAGGCATGCTGGACTACAGCCAAGCCTTTTCATAATTTCACTCTAGACTTGAGCCCAGCATCTCTCATTAAAGCGAAGAGACATATTGCCTAATTTTAGCCTCAGCGCATAATACACACCTGCTGAAATTGCAGTAACAGCAAACTAAGCCTGTATAGAACACAAGGAAACCCAGCATAAAGTTGTGTGGCTGATTAAGGAACAATGTGATGATGTGACAGAAAAATATGTGCAGGCCTCATATAAAGGCATAAAAAAATTTAGTTGTTATGGAAACTATTCCAAAAGGCACTCAGTAACTCATTACAGTTTGCAGCAAGTACAATCAAAGGTTTATGATCCAAAATCCCTTAGTGTTAATAGGAAGATGATTTTAATGAACTCTAATGGACTCTCTGTAATGTCTTTATTTCGTCATGGAAATAGAGAGAAAAACAGCTTCAGCTCTATGAGTTATCTTTTCATAACTGCACATATCCCTGGAAATTTCTAACACTTTTTCTTATCAAAGTGACCATCAAGTGTCCCATTGTTGTTCTGCAGTAGTACGAATAAAAGGCAATGCCTTCTTCCCACATCTTGCAAGCCAGCTTTTTTTTTTATTTGTATTTCCACTCAAAGATCTCACTGACTGTCCGTCATACAGAGACTTAAGAAAAATACTATCACAGGATACATAGCGTCCCCTATACACCCAGCACCCATTCTGACTGGGAAGTTTGACATAACTTATGTAGTCTGCCAAGTATAAATCATTTCATAAAAGGTAAAAATTCATATAAATGTAGGCATATACCAATATAATAATTTCCCAAAGTAAGGCAAGAATTGATTCACCCTTGCACTGCCTCTTAGCCTAGACAGGACTCTGTCCTAGCTTGTGAACGATATGATTTGGCATAGAGGAGTTTTCAAAAATCTTTTTAAATCTTGCCCTTGTGTGTAGGCAAACCCTATATACAAAAACCTTCTTAAAAATATCTCCTGGAGAAGCAAATAAACACAATTACAAATGAAAAAAATTTCTTTGTGTCTGTAAATCAAGCACAAGGATGTTGTTCACATATCAAATATAATGGTAGGTGACACTGCTCAGAAATTTACAGGCAAAAATCTCTTTTGGGGAATTACAATTGAGCTGGAACGTGAGGAAAACATGGTTTATAAGAAGAGCTTCACAACAAAGAACACAAGTTACAAAGGATATTTTTACATTACAGGTAAATAGAAAAAGAAAATAGATGTTCTACACTTGCAGCATTAAGGCATCTTTGTAGTTAGGTCTTCAGCTGGTGTATGTCAGTTCACTCATGCAGACTGGAACAAGCCCTGGCTGTTCGCACAAGCTAAGGATCTGATTCAACTATTTCAAACTAGATGTTTATTGGAGTATATATTGAATAAGATGGAGTGAGTTCAGCTTGTTGACACGTTTAAGTAAATGATGCTTTACAGGACTGAACCACTGGTGAGAATATCCCTGATGCAATGACACTCAGCCAGTCACCCAGACACAAAGAGGCAGCAGTACCTTGGTGTCAGCCTACCAGAAACAAAGTCATGTTACTTGTTCCCATGAAAGAAGTGGAAACTATGCACATGTACAAATCTGTCACAGCTTCCCTCTTAGGATTACTGCAAGTTTCTTTAGTAAGAAATATCTTATTTGAATCCTTATTGTCTGACTTCTATTTCAAACTTCTAGATGTCTAACTTGTGGAGCTATTTTGCCCCATGTTTTCAATAGAAAATGACTCATTTCCACATGCAAAAGCATATATGCATCTGTGTACATGCATATATACAAAAGCATATATGCATTTGTGTACATGCATACTAAAATTATGCATACATATCCTGTAATTGTACATGCAAAATCCTCTGGAGTATCTAAACTTGTTAAAAAAAAACAATAACAAAATGCCTTTTTCTCATGCACCTCTAATCATGCTCGCAAAGGAATGTGTATTTTTGCATGTCCAGTCCAGATTTCTCAATCTGTCCATCAAGTTTATAAAAATTAGAATTACAAACACAACACACCAACCATGCTTGATACATTCAACAAATCGAATTCTGAAACTACCCATGTTTTTCCACCCCCCATCAGGGAAAGTATTTGTCACTTCCAGTCTGCTTCCAAACAGCAATGTCTTCTGGCCTATGGAGAACTACCAACATCTAGAAACAGATTTCCATATTTGCACTTCTACTATACAGGAACCAGCACAGAATGCACCAGTCATTCTCCTCATCGTTTTGCTCTCATCTTTCCCTTAACACAGTCATCAAGGTAATTTGCATTTAACTACCCATATTGTAAACCATTACTCATTATAATTAAGAGAAAGTACATGAGGATTGAGAGCCCATGCATTACAAAAAGTCTGTTTGTCTATACATTTAATAACTGCTGTGAAGCGTTATTTCAAACTTATGTTCCGGGCAGGTTTCTAGCAACTCATTTTGGCTGAAAGGATTTTAAAAGTCTTGTAGGTAGTCCTAGTATGAATGTCAGCCATGTTCAAAAAACCCAAACATTTCATATGCCTCAACAGCATTTTCTAAAAGTGAACTAACTTGTGTCTGGTCTTCAGTGCTCCAAGTCTGAATCATTGCTCATCTTTCTCAGAACGGTTCCCACAGGTTGGGTGCAGTTTGTTCTGGCCAGTATAAACAGATGCAAAGCATGCTTACGGCAAAAGTGGCATGAGTAAGTCACCCCAAGCATCATGCATTTTTGTATCCTCAGGAATTATCTTGGCAGGCTGGACTGCTTGCATTAGATAACATGAAATCTAGAAATGTTGTGAATCATACAAGTTTTCAAAATAATAATTTCAGCCCAAACTCAGCCCACTACACCAGATTTAATCAGAAGCCAGAAGCCTCACTGGGCAAATCTATGTCCTTAGTAAGGCAAACAGATTTGACATCACAGACACTGAACGGAGGAATTAAGATTGACGCTCACTAGAACATGTTAAGACCCTGTTAAGCATGGTACAAAAGCATCAGCATGAGAAAAGTCAATCTAATCTTTCACCATCATTCATTTAGTACCAGACTGCACCAAAAGGAGCTTTGGAGGCTTGGGGACAGGATGGGGCACTGTCGTGGTAGGGGTGGCAACAGGCCAATAGGCTGCCTGACACCAGCAGTTCTCTTGCTGGAAAAACGAAGGTGTTATCACTCATTTTCCTACTTAAACTACACAGATATAAAGCTTTCTCCTGCACAGTGCTACTCGGCCAGGAGCAGCTTTCAAAGAAAAACTGACCCCCAGAACCTCTCCCCAGCACTCCAGCCACGTTAAAAAGGGGCTCCATCGAACAACTAACACACAGTACCAGGAGATGTATCCTGGACACAAAGACTGGGGTTTATAGTCTCATTGGCTAAACTGCTAAATAAAATAAGATCAGGGACCACTGTCTGGATCTAGCACAGACTAGTCACCTCCACACTGCATAGTGTTGGGCCTTGGGTCTCACCAGCATGCTCTTGTGGCGTCTTGGTGGGCTTAAGACATAATTATTGGGGGTTCGGTGTACTTTTTTTCAGTTCAAAGTAGTTTTATTGCATAAAAGAGAGTATTTGTTGCATGCCCTAGGAAGGGCCATTAGGATCATGTTAGAGTGCAGATGCTGCTGGGATAATAGTAGCAAACTGTGTAAGAGGGAACTGGTACAAGACAAATGTGCCACAGTCGTGCCCATATCACCTTTCAGGAACAGTCCCTGGTTTGCGCTATCCCCTGGCCTATGCCCAGGCATGGGTAAAAACCACACAAGGGAGCATGTTAACAACTAAGCAACAGGGCAACCAGTGGGCAAGTGCTTGTGATCCTTGCCCTTCTTTTCTTTGATATTACAGAAATTACCACCATTTCCTGCTACAACTCCTCAGATTCGTCTGCTTTTATCTGCTGCCTTTTGCTTCCTAATTTGATAGGAAGACATTTGTGTTCCCAGTTTTTGTCTGCACTCCTACAGCATCTAACAATACCAGCTCCTTTGCATTCTAGTGGCATTTGTTTCCACAACAAAATAATTTTCACATACTCTAAAATTCAAGCAAGCAGATATGTACCTTACACCTGTGATACTAGGCTGCCCTAAGGATTCAAGACTGGTTTACATCAACCAGTATTTCAAATAATAAGTGAAGATTTCAATATAGGTAAAAAATTATGAATGTTAAGATATTAGGAGTCATTGCTGATCATTTTCGTACCTTGTCATAGCCCAGCATGGAGCTATAACTGCAAACTTCTAATAGATGCCATGTTTAGATAACACTATAATAATTATATAGTGGCCTTGCTTTTTAATTATAAAATATATAAATACTGAATTATCTATATATCTGTCATGTAGTGTGTAATTTCAGCAAGCTTTAATGGAGACCATGCAGATACTTTGGATCATTCAGTCCTTAACATCTACAGCTCAGCACATATGTCACTATTTTAGTGCCTGCCTACAATTTCAGACTCGACAGCTGACAGTGTGTCAATTATCTGCAAATTCCACTAAATCAATACGAGCTGCGGATCTTCAACCAGCCTGAAGAACTCCTGTTTAGGTCTCCAAATATAATGCGGTCGCTTCAATGTAACAGCCAACCTCTATGTTTAAAAATTTCATCTACAGAAGAATAACATTATCCAGAAATATGCACAGAGTTTGAGAATATATTATGAGAGTTGTGTAATATTTGTCTCACTATACTTTACCCTCACTATAATGAACTCCCTTGGGACTTGGATGAATGTTTGTGATATCAACATGTTCACTATAGCAAAGAAGATTTAGCAAATTCTTCTATCTAGATAATAAACTGACTAAAAAAATACTCACTTTCAACTGATCATTATATACCTGTATGGAGACTACAACATTATTGCTTAAGATTGTCAGGATTATCAAGAATATCAGAAAGGAGCAATGTACAGAAGGCACGGAAAAGAGAGTTTCTGGTCAAGTTCAAGAAAGATATTTGAGTTAGGCCATGGACTTATAAAACCCTGTGCCCCTATGGATCTTTTAGGAAGAACAGAATGATTGTAGCCTGTAGGCACAAATGAGGTAAACCTGCATGCTGTCAGGGCTGGTCGACCCAGAAAGCTTGAGGCCAAGGCTAGGAACAGGCAGGGAAGCAGCATTTCAGTGTATTCAGCATCTTGCTTGTCTGGACTTGAAGTATCTCTATGTACAACAGAGAACCTTGCTGGCATACAGATGTTCCTGGTACAAAATTATTAATAAAGGATACTTCACTGTATAATAAAGAGAGTTTAGAATAGGAAGTTAGAAGTACATTTTCTGCTTCTTAAGAAATATATTGCAAGAAGTTTTTGAATAGGAAGCCTTGAGCATTAATGAATTAGAAGAATGAAGCCCTCCTGAGATGATGTCGTTTAAATCAAGAGGACTGCATGTTGTCCTTCCTGTGAATCATATATGGTCCATCATTTGTCTCTTCTGTAGTACCTTTTGCTTATTTTGGCAGCCAAATTCATTCTTGTCTGCAAAACAGAAAAGAATATTTGCAGCAAGTGCTTAACTTTTCTCAATTTATTTATGCGATATGCTTATTGCAGCACAGCCTTAAAGGATTCTCAGTTCCCAGAGGCTGCAAAGAAGGAGAAATGGGCTCTCAGAAGGCAATTAGATAAGGCTATGACAAAGCCAGTAAAATGATACTTTCTTCTTTCCTTTCACTTTTAAAGGAATTCCTATGGGTGAAGCTATTCTGCTGAGAATAGAAAGTTTTTCCTACAAATTGTTTCTGACAGTAAAGGCAACTATTGTCAAAATCTGTGAGACTTAGTCCAAATGCATGCTTAGAAGCAGCAAATTAATTCCACTGATTTTTTATGCCTTGAGGGACTATTACAACCTCTACTTTGTTTTTCTGCAAAATAATAAGCCAGCGAGCCAATGCATTGCTAAAATAAAGGAAGAAGTAAAAGAAATTAGAAATTCACAGGCTAAGCTCTGAAAATTCATGTCATGAATTTTACTCCTCCCTTTATTCAACAAAGCACAAAAGAGTAAAAAAAGTAAAAACAGTAAACTACTGTTACAGTACTGTGGTTCAGAAAAAAACACCTGATTCATATTGGTGTCTGCTCTAAAACAAGTCAATGGGCCTCTTTCCAATGATTACTCTGCTCTCAAGACCTTGGAACAGACCTTTGGCAGCATTTTTTTAAGCAGTCTGGCATTATTTTATTCACTTATTCTTTTGTACATACTTAGAGACAGCATCTCACTGTATGTTACAAAATCACAGAATGGTTGGGGTTGGAAGGGACCTCTGAAGATCGTCTTGTCCAACCCTCCTGCTTGAGCAGGTTCACCTAGGGCAGGGTGCACAGGACCGTGTCCAGGCAGGTTTTGAATATTTCCAGACAAGGAGATTCCACAACCTCTCTGGGCAGCCTAATGTTCAGCTTAATGCTGCTGAGTTGTGCAAGATAAAGGTAATTCTTCTTCAACTGTCTTGTTAAAATATAGCAAAAAATATTTTTAATGCTATCGAATTCCTAGTGTCAAAATTTTTTTGGTAGCTGTCTATTTATTTTAAAGTGAGTCCTATGATTAGCGCACAGCTTACAAAAAGTACGCATAAATGCATACGCCTTCT
Organism: Fregata magnificens; assembly: GCA_013389945.1. Taxonomy (NCBI): domain Eukaryota; kingdom Metazoa; phylum Chordata; class Aves; order Suliformes; family Fregatidae; genus Fregata; species Fregata magnificens. The sequence goes on along the minus strand of WAAD01003915.1, from coordinate 55,322 downwards.
CCTGTACTCAGGCACTACTACATACTGCCTGTAGCCCTAAGTAGAAACAATGCTCTAATGCAGCATAAACATTTTATTTAAAATGTGTACATCAGCTATGTATCTTTAGTGCAATCCATTCTCCTTGCATCATGGACTACCTTGGTTGTCATGTAGATGGGATCATTATATGCATGCCGATGAATGAAATACAAAACTAAACACAATCTCCACTTGTCCTGCCCTAGGGCCACCTAAAGCAGATGGGTGAAGAAGATCTAGGGTCCCTCGGAGGAGGAATTCCAGTGCTAGATTTAGGGCCAGATTTCCTCGTGGGGGTTTACATCTACAGAACATATCCAAAGCTGCTTTCTGCCCTTCCTTGGATCCTCAGCACAACTTTTTCTGCGTCTCATGATTTACAGAAGCAAAGTTTCATTCACAGTCAGCATCCACAGGTACACATGCATCACACACGGGGCAAAATCCCAGTGAGCCTCAATGACCCATGGGAGCCAGCCTGTCCCAGGAGTGCCCAGCACCCACCCCTCTCTGCTGAAGTGCCAGGGGAGTTCCTAGATTTCACTGAGGATCTCACCAGTGCATCTTAGACCAGAGGCCTGCACAAACAGCTATCACAGCTTTATGCTCAGAAGCCAAGGAGCACCCAATGCAATTACGAAAGCTGGGAATGAAGCCTTCTCATTGATCCGGGTCACAGATGATAGTATGAGAACATAAACATATCATTAGTGTTCCCATCACTTGATAGTTTTACCTCTTTTACTTTGATACTATAGTTTCAGTCTCCTTTTTGAAGGCCATTTTTCATCAAAATATAGAAACCAGTACTAAGAGGCCACCATTTTTGTCTTTAGTGTCCCCCTAGGACACCAGGGAGCTGTGCACCCCAGGGCAAGTTCTAATAAACAGTGTGCCATAGAGAAACCACTGCTTCTCCAAAGTTCTGAGAAGCACAGTCACTACAGTGATGTCTGAACAGGACAGAGGTTGCTACCCCTCTGAGCAAACTAGCTCAGTTGGCATGGAGCACGATGGAGGAAATGGCTCTTGTCCCTTGATGCAGCCCTTCATCAGCTAAGATCTGCTAGTTCATCCACCACCATCTGCCAGGGTGCTGCCTGTCCCCCACAGTGGCTCACAAAGATGAAGACAGGTTCCTACAAATCACCTGTTCCTTCTCCTTACTGAATTTATAGAATCATAGAATCATAGAATGTCCTGAGTTGGAAGGGACCCACAAGGATCATTGAGTCCAACTCCTGACCCTGCATAGGACAACCCCAAAATTCACACCATGTGTCTGAGGGAGTTGTCCAAATGCTTCTTGAATACTGTCAGGTTTGGCGCCACGACTACCTCCCTGGGGAGCCTGTTCCAGTCCTCCACCACCTTCTGGGTGAAGAACCTTTTCCTAATGTCCAGCCTAAACATCCCCTGGCATATCTTCCTGCCATTCCCTCGGGTCCTATCATTGGCCACCAAGGAGAAGAGATCAGTGCCTGCCCCTCTTCTTCCCCTTGTGAGGAAGCTGTAGACTGTGATGAGGTCTCCCCTCAGTCTCCTCTTCTCCAGGCTGAACAGACCAAGTGACTTCAGCTGCTCCTCATATTTTAGATGTTAATATTGGCCATAACTTCCCCTCTTGCAGAGTTTTACTGTACATACAAATCATTAAAGTAGCCAGCTAAACACTCCGCAGACTGGTAGTTTACTGACCTGTAAAGCCAAGGCATATTGCAATTGTATCTTGCAAAACATTCCAAAGCAATGTTGGCAAAGTCTGAAAAGCAACAGACAAGAACAACTGATGCTATTATTCCTACACCAGGAGGAAAGGAATTAAAATGGTATGCATCAGGCTGTAACGTAAGTCTGACGAACTTTGGATCACTAGAGGCTGTCTCACACCCTTGATCGGTCCTCTTTTTCCTCTGTAAACCTTTTCCAGATTAAAAAAAAAATTAAAATTTTATTTTTGCCCAAAGTGCCTGGCAACTTCGTAGGACCTGCACGTCCGGAAAGCCTAGGATGCAGCGGTGTTCACTGTAAATGAACTAGTCAAATGAGACCACACAAAAATGAAGACAACTTTCCTGAAAGGTCTAAAGCATTATGGAAGAGTTTTTCTGATCTGAGCCACGCTCACACAGGAATCTAAAAGCGCTGCTTCTTTCACTTTTCACTATGATAAATGTTTATGCTGCACAAAAGTAAAAGCCAACCATAAATGTGATCATCTGTATTAAAGTAACAGAATCTCAATTTCATGTTCTCCAGACAAACGGAATGTCTGTATTCTTCCATAGCAAGCCTTGACAGTAAGACACGTTCAACATGTTCTTTATTGGTCAACCAGATTCTGCCATGCTTGCCAAAAAGCCAATTGCCTCCACCTCAAATCAATAAATATTATACAGTCAATAGTGTAAGTAATGTAACTGTAAGTTTGGCATTGACTGTGTGTGTCTTCATGCAGATTCTCGCCCTTCACACACATCTGGAAGCAGCACACGGACCACTAATCTCCAAATGGCTTTGAAATGCCTGCAGCAAATTGCAATGTTGCTGTGCCTTACAACTAAAGCATCTATTTAAGGTGGACAAAATCAAGAAAGGCATTGAACAGCTGTAATTCTTCTTTCACTTCAGGAGCAGATTTATCCATGACAATGAATTATTCAGATTTAGCATCTTGTATTCTAAACTGCAGGTCTTCTTTGAAGAGTAACCTTTATCCAACTTGATTTCCATTCCATTTTCTATTATGCTCATAGATCTTCCCACCTGTAATTAGCCACAGCTTTCAAGATTGCTTGTACCAGTGGATATAGAATACTTCCAGTTTCAGAGCAGTGCAACATCCTCCATTAAGGCTGGTGGTAAAATTTCTATTAATTTAACAAAAAATAATTTAATGAGGATTAAAAAAACCCAAGCACTATGTCCATGCATTGTAGAAACCAAATTTAAGACCAATTAAGCTCCATGGTGTGCAGATTTGTGTTGTTTCTCTGGAAATCATTGCATTCCATACTAAGAACAAAATCAGTTTCTGCAATAAACAATATTAGAAGAGAGATGTGAATTATTCAACCTCCTCCTTTTCAGCTGAACGATACTTAAGTGTTTTAAATCAGGTACTTCAGAGGTATCACAAATTACAGCCACAAAGAAATACAAGTTGAATACCAGGAGTTTTGTCTAAGGTCATACACAGTCTGAATCAGAACAAAAACTGAACACAATCTCCCAGGCCAAAGGCTTACCCCTCATGATTTAAACTGAATGTACTGCAGACAATTCAGACATGGTATTTCGACAAATATTTGATGAGACATGAAGTTACACTCATGGTGGTTTTGCCCCTGCAACATCTAGGGGGAACTAGGATGCATTTCTGAAATGGCTGAATCCCAAGGAACTCCTGGAGAAGAGACAATTTTCTACATCTCTACTTGCATTCATAATAACTATCTGTCTTATCTATATGCTCAGAGCATATTTTCTGCAGAAGCTGGCAAACCCATGCACCTGTGAAGAGATCACATGAGAACAATAGTGTCTTCCGTATGCATTATAATTGATTTTTATGGCACTATATAATAATAAAAGCAATATCAGTAGTTAGCCAGCCTTGCAAATTCACAAGCACAAAAGCACTAATAGCACCATACAGCTCCCATTACATTTTCTAAAAGTCTCGCTATTGTCATTCTAAAATAGCACAGAAAAAACACTACAGACAGATCTTTTAACATGGGAAGTAGATCAGTGATAGTGAATGTTATCTGTATTTTATTGTTCTTTTTTATAAAAATATTCAATTACTAATAAACAAATAGACTAAAGCGGGCCTAAATTGAACACTATGGCCTGGTTATGTTAATATGGTTTAGGAAAGAGACATCCATTTAGTATGCAGGGCAGTACAGATTAAAGCAAACTGCAGGAACTTGGGAAACCTTTACACTTACAGAGGAACCTGTGGCATTTTCTTGGAGCCTTGAGGAATAAGCAGCTGCCAAGCAAGAGCTTCCATAATCGTAATTCTGGGCTTGGCTGGATTCTTAAGTGTCTAAGTCCCACTTTAAGTGCCCAGATAATTTTCCTCATTTAGCTTTTCAAGACTGAAGCAATGTCCAAGCACTTCATCTGAAGCTGGATCAGACGGTAGAGGCACAGGTCAAACCTGACCAGGACTCCTAAGTTACAGTAACCTGATGTCAGAGGCAGGATGGAAAAGGCAGAAGGAAGAATGGGCTATAAATTGTCTCTAATTTGACAGGTGCTACAAGGTAGGCTGTATTGCAGCTCAAATCCAGCAGGAAGAACTACAGTTCAACAAATAATCATTCCAACTACACCACAAAATTGAGGTGTTTGGGGTGGATTGTTTTAGCAGAGGTTCTTAACAAAAA